>PVIR01005042.1:0-75412 GCA_004026965.1 Petromus typicus | reverse complement strand
ACACCTGCCCCACAGCTAAGGAGCTGGCCAGCCCTATGTGCACCCAGTTGTGTGTGTCCTGCCTGAGGACCCTGCCCTGGGCTCCACCGAGGCAGAGCCAGGCCCCTGCTGCTGCTCTCCAGCCGCCCTCGGGCCTGTTCTCTGCAGAAAGCCTCACATGTGACTGACAAGCCACCCAGGCACTCTCGGGGCCAAAGCATCATCAGTCTTTGCACCCAAACAAAACTGGGAGGCTCCATCCCGCCACTTTGTGATAGCTACGGTAAACCCACTTTCTGAACTAGATCTGAAAGCACATGTGTGGTTATAATGACGTTCTAATCTGAGCATTTCTCTTCAATCTATACAAAAGATTCATTAAACATCAAAAGGCACAATGCTCACAAAGGCTAAACGATGCCCTTGGCAGAGTGACCCATACCTTTCTCTTCAGTATCTACGGATCATTTTTAAATCCAAAAATTTCACTGCGAAGGAAATGCTGCGAGACAGACTGGATGACCTGGACTCTGTGAGAGCCTGAGAGACACTCGGGACAGGGACGTTGTCAAGGGCACCGGGGCCGGGAAAAGGCCCACTCCCCACCCCCACGAGCACTTTCTCAGGCCCTCCACCCTGGAGGCCCAGAGAAGGATGAGGCCAAAACACAAACTGCCCTCAACCCTGTCACTAGAAGCCTACCACGGAAGGTCATCAGGCAGCTTGAGTAAGCCAAAATGCAGTGACAGCTACTTTTAAAAGCACATGTGAAGAGGGAAAAAGTCTTAGGTGGCTTTCTCTTAATTTCTTGGTTCCAAAAAGGGAAAATATCAAACAATCCCTTGGTATAAACATACTATGAAAAGTCATCATTTTCGCTTTCATCCTGTTTGTCTTTCCCAAGTCTGGGCCAAAGATTATTTTAAAGGCAAATAACAAATAGAAAAAGGAACCTGCAAAAGTGAGCGGACCCAGCACTGGAGCCAGCCTCCCACACCTGTAAGCTGTGCTGTCCTGGGCTCAGAGCCTCCACGTTAGCCCTTTGAAGGGCACTCATTCCCTTAGAAGATGCCCCTACCCTACACATACAGCTTTAAAATCAGGTTTATACTGTTCAGCAGTGATTCCATGTCAGAGAAGTCAAATGGACAGGATATCTAAGTAGAGAGCAGATGAGAGCGGTCTATAATTTGTATATTCTTTGTGAGTTGGGTTTGATGTCCTGAAATCTCAGTATTTTGCTAATTAAAGTTTTGGGGGGTTTGCAGAAAATGACTGGAACCAGTTTTGACAGAGCGCAAATGAATTCCTCCTCCTTTCTGTAGTGCAATCTTTGGATTCTTTTCTTTCTCCTCTTTTTTCTTACTTTTTCTTTTTTTAAGTAGTGTTGAGGATGAGACCCAAGTGCTGAGCCACTGAGCTATATCCCCAGTCCTAGCAACCGTGTTATGAGAGGGTCCTATGGGCCAGCATCATGGTGCACACAGGCACAAATCAACTGTGGGAGAGCTGGCTGTCAGCAAGGTCCTGGAAATGGCCTGGCGACCCCTAGGGACCTACCCCAAGAGGTTCCTGTCAGAGCACTTCAGCTTCTCAGATTCTTTTTCACACTCCAGAGGAATACTACTTCTCACCTAGTTTAATCATCAGGATTAACTCGGTTATAAAATTAAATGCCTATGACATGCATATGAAACAACACATAAAGAGGAAGAAGACAGAGAAGATATGCCCATTGCATAGTATACTTTCCAGAAAGTTCTGTGATTTGCATGTAATTTCGTACTGACTTCTCCATGAAAAGATCTATTTTCCTGACATGACAGGCTGTGCCAGCAATTTATACCTAAAATCTTTCATTATCACAACTCTATGTAGTACACTGGTTAGTAATGCCCAAAAGTCACGTCCAGGGCCGGGGAGTTAGCTCAGTGGTTCCGGCGCCTGTCTTGCAAGTGCAAGGACCCAGGTTCGATTCCCCAGTAACCACATACAATACTGGGTGTGGAAATTCACGCCCAGCAGTAATCAGTACCACATACCATAGTGCCAGGCATGGTGGCTCACACCTGTAATCCCAGCATTGGGGAGGCAGAGGCAGGAGGATTGCTGTAATGTGAGTTGGAGGCTGAGCTGAGCTCAAGGACAGCCTGAACTACAAAGCGAGACCCTGTCTCAAAAAAAAAAGTCACATCCACCTGAAGTTGCAGGATGTGACCTTATTTAGAAATGGGTTATTGCAATTTTTTTTTTTTTTTTTTTTTACTTTGGATAGGTGTTTGTTTTGAGTTTTGAGGGGATTTTTTTGTGACAAAGTCCTGCTGTTTCAAGACCTGCCCAGACTGGTCTTGAGCTCCTAGGTTCAAACAATCCTGCGAGCTAAGTAGCTGGATGACAGGAGCACCATTGTACCACCAGCTGGCGTCAGTTTTCTTTAGGGTCGGAAGGCTCACTTTGCAGGGGGAGCTGAGTCTAAGCAAATACTATAGCTGCCAGAGACAAAAGATTCAACACATACAGAACCAAGAAAAGACTTATCCAGGCAGAAGAAATAATAGTGGGTTACAAGCCAGTATCAGCCTCTATCTTCCAATCTGTCAATCGAGATTGCTGGCCACAGTGATTGCTGACATTCCTTAGAAATCTGATGCATCCTGTGGAAGCATGTCAGACCTTGCTCAAAATACCTTCCACCTCTGAGGAAGTCCTGCCACGGGCAAGAGCTGCTCTCCGTCCTGCGGGCGTGTGTAGGAGGCCGGCCTAACGGCAGAGAGAGCTCATTCCGAAGGCAAGTCTTTAAAGCTGACTAAAGAAGGCCAAGTAGGATTTATTCGATCCTCTAATGTACACAGTGATATCTGTGGCCTCTAAGAAATTCATTTAACTGTGGAAAGATCTTTTATGCGGAACACTTGGTGAGACTATTTTATAGAACACACTTTGGAAATGAGTCCTCTCCACCAGGGGCTGGTAAACTTTTTATAAAGGACCAAATCGTAAATATTTTAGGCTCTGTGAGCCAAATGGATGGTTGCAATTATTCAGTTCTTCCATTCTGGTTTGAAAGCATCCAAAGACAATAGAAAAGTGGCTGTTTCCTCATAAAACTTAATATTTATCAATACTGAAATTTGAATGTAATGCAGTTTTGCTTGTTTGTACCACAGCAGTGGGGACTGAACCCAGAGCCTTTGCACTGAGCTATATCCCCGGCCCCCTTTCTATTTTGAGACTGGATCTTCTAAGTGGCTGAGTTGCCCATGCTGGGCTCAAATTTGTAACCCTCCTGCCTCAGCCTCCCAAAGTTTTGAGATTACAGGCATGTGCCATCACACCAAGTGAATACAGCTTTTAAATGTCATGAAATGTTATTCTCTTTTTGATTTTTTTCCAGTCATTTAAAAATATGAAAACCATGACTGGGGGTGGAGAGCAGTTGTTCATGTGTTCAGGGTCCTAGGTCTGATCCCCAACATGAAGGGAAAAATTTCATCTCCCTCTGAAGGTTCAAGCACTGAAGCTGGTTTTGCTCGTGAGGGAGCGTGTGCTGAGCATTCACGAGCCCCTGGATTCAGTGCTCAGCACCACCCACCAAAACTGAACCTGCTGTAATAAACCGGCCATAAATCACCAGGAGAAAAACCAGTTAGCAACACACACTCTTGTAGGAGACGTACAAAATAGGAAACGTGAAGAAAGGTCGGACCACGGTGATTTTCATACTGTAGAGAAAGCAACAGGGCCACAGGGCTCCCGGCTTGAAGGACCTCAACAAACGAAGGCCATGGGTCCTCCCTCCCAGATGGCGCTGGGACATCCTACAGCAGTCTCTGTGCACATGGGACCTTTGTGGGTCCCAGCGAGGCAGGGAGGGGCTCGGCCGCAGGCTGGCCGTGTGCCGACCGTGTGGGTGCTCTCTACCGAGCTCCTCTCTCCCATGACAGGACCTGGACAGCTCTCTCGAAATATGCTGGAGACGTAGAAAATAATTTTATACTTGTGTTCTAGTTCTACTTTGAAATCAGTGGGAAAATGACTTGTATTTTTCAGTACTGGTTTTTATTTTTCTCTATAATTAAACACTGCACTGTTCTTTCTCTAGGAGGCATGCGGTGAGTGTGTGTTGAGTGCAGCGCATAGTGAGCAGAATAGTGTGTCACCTCCATTAAAAGTGAAACACAAGCCAGCTGTGGGGCACACACTGGGATCCCGGCCCGCAGGAGCTGGAGGTAGAGGAATAAGCAAGAGTTCAAGGCTGGCCTGGACTACAGAGTGAGACCCTATCTCAAAAAACAAATACAAAAAGCAAGCAAACAAAAACAGAAAAGAAGAAGCTCAGAAACATTTGGCTGGGTGCATCGGTGCACGCGGTAATCCCAGCACTTCCCGAGGCCGGGGCAGGAGGATCACAAGTTTCAGACCGTCCCAGGCCAACTAAGGAAGGCGCTCTCCAAATATAAAAAGGATGGGCTGAAGCTCGGGGTAGAACTCCGGGTGCCCTGGGCTCAGTCCCTGGGGCTGCAGAAGAAAAGTGTACGGAACATTTGTACTCAGCCTAGGCTTAGGCAGTGACTTTTCTCTCTACACGATCAGACTATTTACTATTAGTGTTGTTTTAAAAACAACCTTGTCTCCTCCTCTCTCCTGCCAAGATCTCTGTACTTCTGTTCTCTTTTCTCTTCCACTTTTTATTCAAACCAATGCTCAGAATAAATAAAAAGCCTCTTTCTCTCTATAATGTAAAGGATTTAGGCAGCAAACTGTTTCATTCCTGCGTTGGATTCATCTGTGTTTGAACAGAATGGGTGAGACTCTGTACCTGCCTCTGGTCCTCAGAGACACGCAGGTAGATGAAGCATTTCTTCCGGAATCTCAGGTGAATTTCCACTGCGGCACGCACAGCCCACAGGGACCCACCTCCTCAGGCAGGCGCCCGTGGGGCGGTGGAGTCCCTCATGGTCCCCGTGAAGGCTGTCCTCTGTCGTAGATGTCAGGCCGGCGGGGCAGATCACATTCTCCAGAAGTCACTTTGGAGACACCCACACGCTGCAGCCTGTTTGGGAAAACCCAGTGTCAGAAGTGGGATACTCACAGGAGCTGTTCAAACCCACGGAACTCCCTGCTGAGATTCCAAGTCCCACCGAAGAAAGGAAAACGTGCAAAGGCCTGACTAGCAATGGACAAGTCACGTGGAATATCAACTTTTGTTTCACAAATACTTAAACTGCCTTACTTTTATGTACATAAAATTCAGAAACATAAGTATTCAACCTACCAAGAAATGGTAACTCTGCATACCACCATGGCTTAGGGTCACTGCTTGACTTGGGCAATCAAATAACTTAAAACACAGCCTCTCAGACTCAGCGGGGAACATAAAACTTAGCCAAGGACAAACAGTGTAACCCATTTGCAAAATATAACGAAGCGCTCACACTTCATTAAGTGTTTGCCAGTGTTGGGTGCATCATCTGCCCGCCTCTCAGGAAGGAAGCTGAGGCAGTTCTTCCCACTGGCCTGGTCTCCAGGGGAGGAGAGAGGGCAGCTTACAGAGAAACTCAGCCTCCAGTTCTCGGGTTACATCGTGCTTTCCAACCTTTCGAAGAGAGCGTAACCCCTCACTAAGTACTTGGCAAACTTTAAACTATACATCTGTGAAGCTGGGCCCTTCCCCCCCCCCACGCACACTTACCTTTCACCTACTTTAAAATAAACCACTCATTGTTTGAGAAGGAAAAATCAAATTTGTCCTACCAAAGTAATCTTTAATGGAGTAAAACATTGCTAGAAGGTTTGCAATTAACTACTGTGCAGTAAATCTCAAAGGGAATGTAGTTAATGAGGGAATCATTTTTCAAGCTTTTCTCTGTAGGCCTCTATTTTCTTTTATAAATGAGCAAAACATAAACTATTTAAATTAGAAAAGTATTTGAGTCCAATTTTTTTAAATGTTCAAATCAGACAAAAACATAAGGTTAAAGGGGAAAAGTAACAGGGCATTTTCTTGTGTATCTGGATTTGTTTTACTATTAAAATAATAGAAGAAAATGTAAGGTAATACAAGACGCTTCATTGCAAATGTTATCAGATTTAACTTTTAACTTTATCTATATTTTCTCAGACTTTGTCACTTAGAGATAACAAAAATTGTTCAAAAATCATTTATGAAAAGACCAGGGATTGAGCTCAGTGGCCTCACAACTACCTTGCAAATACAGGGTTCTGAGTTTGATTCTTGGTACTGGAAAAAAAAAATCATGTATGCGCTGGGTTGTAGCTCAGTGATATCATACTTGCCTGGTACACACAGGCCTTAAAAACCCATCTAAGAAATAAAAATGGGGCCAGGGATTTAGCTCAGTGGTTCCAGTGCCTGTCTTGCAAGTGCAAAGACCTGGGTTCGATTCTCCAGTAACCACATAGAATACTGGGTGTGAGACTCACGCCCAGCAGCAATCAGTACCACATACCACAGTGTCAGGAGTGGTGGCTCACACCTGTAATCCCAGCACTCAGGAGGCAGAGGCAGGAGGATTGATGTGATGTGAATTTGAGGCTGAGCTCAGGGCCAGCCTGAACTACAAAGTGAGACCTTGTCTCAAAAAAATGGAAAAGAAAAGAAATAAAAATGGAGGGCCAGGGACTTAGCTTAGTGGTTCTAATGCCTGCCACATAAACGTAAGGTCCCGAGTTCAATCCCTGGTGCCAAAGAAGGAAAAAGAAAAGAAATAAAAATGGAGGGCCAGGGACTTAGCTTAGTGGTTCTAATGCCTGCCACATAAACGTAAGGTCCCGAGTTCAATCCCTGGTGCCAAAGAAGGAAAAAGAAAAGAAATAAAAATGGAAGGCCCAGTATATACCAGGCATGGTGCTAGATATTAGAGGTGATTCAAGATGAATGACCCAGAATCCCCTTAGCTCTATTTTATCTGTATAAAATAAAATGGAAAGTACCTACCTGGATTGCTGAGGCCTTTGATGATCTGTCTGGTCTTCAGTGCTTTATTACACACACTTTGCTGTGATCTATACAGAGGTTTTTGTCATTCTCCAAATATGCCAAGCTTTCCCATGCTTGTATGCTTTTGCACGTACTTGTGATGCCCTTCCCTTTTGGAATACTCCAGTCATCCTTTATGTGTCAACTCATATAGTATCTCCTGTTTAATTACTCCCAGGCCTCCTAGTAAAGTAAAAGTTACTTATTTTTTGTCATTCGATCGATAGCTGCCAAGCCTGCTTGTATAAAGTATCTCTCACATGGTTGGTAGTTACCAGTTCGGGTTTTGTCTAGAGTGAGCTCCCTGGAGAAGGAAGCAAAAACAGATCATCAGTTATCCCATGGATCAGCCATTGGCAATAATAAAAGTGTGAGCGCTAGGGGTGGTAGCGCACTTGCCTGACATGTGAAGGCTGTGGGTTCAATCTTCAGTACCATAAACAACGAAAATGCTAAAGCCGGCGTGGTAGTGTGTGGCTGTGATCCCAGCTGCTTCAGCAGCTAGGCAGGAGGATTTCAAGCTCATTTGGGGAGCATGGTGCTTTTGCATCTTGGGACCAGCTGTTCTGAGGAATACAATGTAGGGAGTTAGAGCTGGAATCAACTTGAGCACCAATCTCAGTGAATTTGGTAAGAACAAACAAGCCAAGTTGTAATGTGCAGAAATTACTACTTTACTATCTCAAATAAAATGTGTACTTTTCTGTTCCTATGAGGTGATTACTACCTATTTGCTAGTTAGTAGAAACAGATATCAACTCCTCTCACAACAATTTCTTTGCCTTCAGTAAGTCCAGAAGCCACAATTTCTAGTAAATAGTAAAAAGTATATGATGACATGAAATCATAGCATTCACACTGTGAAAACAAATGGATACAGAAAATGGAAACAGGGTAACAACAGAGAAAAAACAGGGAACTACAGAGAAAAATGCCTTCCATAGCCTGCGGATTTAAAAAAGAATTTTGTCATCACTGCCCAAAACAATCTCAGAAGGAGCTCTAATTATATGTACTATTTATAGTTAAAAACTTCAGTGTTTGCTAGAAGATAGATTTTGGCTTACTGCAAAGGGTAATTGATACTTAGTGGTTTTTACCAACTGCAAAATATCCTGGCCCACGCCAAGATCAATCTCTACAGAATCTTCTGTTCCCAAGGATAAGGGTTAAGTTACAGTTCAACCCATACAGGGTCATGCTGGGTCTGATAAGGAAGGAAATGAACATTTACAAAGAAAGCACAGGTCTAAACCAGCATGTGCTACAAGAGTCAGAAGACTGTCCCTGTAGTTAGATGTAGGAGACTAGAGCATATGGTTAGATATGGAATATCAGAGTATATGAGCTTGGGGCAGAAAAAAGGCTTTAATACCCAGGAGAACACCCCAGAAGGTATTACAGATATGCTGTAGATGGCATCTAAATGCAAGTATGTATTAGGCAGCTTTCCGTCACTATGACAAATACGTCAGATAAACCACCTTATTAAGGAAAAACGCCTATTTTGCCTCATGACTTCAGAGCTCTCAGTCCAAGCTTACTTGATCCCATCATTTCAGCTGGCACATGAGTGAGGGCTCTTTACCTCATGACCTCCAGGAAGCAGAGAGAAAAAGCCAGGTTCCCGACACCTCCTCCAAAGGCATACTCTCGATGCCCTAACTTCCTTCCATCTGGCTCTTCTTCTTAAAAGTTCTCTTGCCTCTCAGTTGTCCCACACATGTGAGACCAATATGCTTCAGTGCATGGGCCACTGTGGGATATTCAAGGATTTCACTCTACCAAACTAGAGCAGAGTAAAAGCCCACAGTCAGTGAGACAGATATGCAAGAAACGAGAAGAAAGAATTCAAAAGCTCAGAGAAATGGCAATGCTACTAAAGATATACTGTTTAAGGCCAACGCTATACTACCTAAGGTCAGAGAACTGTGCTTCATAAAGGAGCCATTCCCCATGGAGACCTCATTCACCAAATCACCGGTGATGTGTCCACCATTGTGGCCATGGTTTAGATGTGTCCCCTCCAAAATTCAGGTGCTGGCAGTGTGACAGTGCATGCTGAGGTGAGCTGGTCAGGCCAAGAGAGCTACACCTGGTTTATATTCAGCCAGTTTGTGGTGGCATTGCTCCCCTCAGGAGGATCAACAGCAGCCAGACCTGTGTGTATGCCCTGAATGTGGCCTTCCCAGCCTCAGGAATTATAAGAGATAAACTTCTGTATTTAGAAATTACACAGTCACAGGTATTTACTGTGACCTCACAAATGGACCAAAACAACTAAGGTCAGTGATGGACTGGCTCTGTGGCCACAGTGATGTGGACAAGAGGAGGGGCCATTGCACAACAGAGGTCACTCAAGGCTGTAGGGCTCTTAGGACCCTGCAGGAGGCAGAAGGGCTTAGCTGCAGAAGTATCCTGTGATAGTAATGAGTGGCAAGCCAGCAAGACAACTAGGGAAGCCCAGCCAGAGGACTAAAAATGGTTTACAGAAAGCAACCTCCCCAGGAGCAAAACTGATGAGCGGTCAACAAGGACGAACTATACAACACAAAGAAACCAAAGAAGGATGAATAGGAAGCCACAGACAGTCACAATAAAAAGTCAGGGTCTCTTCCCAAGCTTCTGAACCTAAGCTTGTATTCCAACTTGACATCAACTCAGTAAATGGAAGGATCTTGTAAAAAATGGCAAGTTCACATGATACAGAACCTTCTAGCAAAAGAGATCTGTGGCTGCAGATCAAGGACCGGCACACTAGAAAGAAAGAGCTATGAGATAGTTCAAGAAGCACTGGACACCATGTCCAATTTGAAAGTGACACCCAAGAGACCCAAAACACAATCCTGGGTCTTCTTGTAGACTGAGGCAGAACAGAAAGTGAAGCAGTAAGTGGCATCCCATGTACAGTGGGCCCACTGGTTCTGCAGGTTCATTTCAGTGTTCATTTTACTAGTCTTCCAAATACAGCACTGGAATAGATATCTTGGCAAAAACCCACATTAGGTTTTTGCTTTGGGGAAGAAAACCAAGTAGAAAATTTGAAATTGCCCTTCATTCATCCCTGGTCAACATAGCAAACCCAAAGCACTATCCTAGGGCTGGGGATTTAGCTTTGTGGTTCCAGCATCTGCCTTGCAAGCACAAGGTCTCTAGTTCGACCTCGGTAACCACACACCACAATGCCAGGTGTGGTGGCTCACCCCTGTAATCCCAGCACTCAGGATGCAGAAGCAGGAGGATTTCTGAGAGTTCACTCATTGCTTGGCTTACATAGTGAGCTCAGGGCCAGCCTGAACTACAAAGCAAGACCCCATCTAAAAAAAAAATAAAATAAAATAAAGCACTATCCCATCCTCAGAGATACAACAGGAAAGTGACACCTTACATGGCAGACAGGGTGGGGATATAATGTTAAGAGACGTCAGCCTATACTAATAGGTGGGCTTAAAGCTGTAAGATGGAATGACCGCGCCGGGAATATAGCTCAGTGGTTCCAGCACCTGTCTTGCAAGCACAAGGGCCCGGGTTTGATCCCCAGTAAACACATAACAATACTGGGTGTGGAGACTCACCCCAGCAGCAACCAGTACCACACACCACAGTGCCGGGGGTGGTGGCTCACGCCTGTAATCCCAGCACTCGGGAGGCAGAGGCAGGAGGTTTGCTATGATGTGAGTTTGAGGCTGAGCTCAGGGCCAGCCTGAACTACAAAGCGAGACCCTGTCTCAAAAAACCATAAAAAAAAAAAGATGGACTGACCCTCCAGAGGGTGAGAAAGTGGACCATTCCCTTCCCATTTGTCCTGTTCATCAAAAGAGAATTATAGATGGGACTCCTCCACCAAAAACAAGCCAGCAAGAGTAAAATGAAGCATTTATTTTATCACAGTTTTCTTTGATACAGTAGCTGTTGTTAGACTGAAAATCCAAAAACCTGAGGGAAACTTCCATTTTCACACTTAGGTTGATTAAACTATGTAGAAATATGATTGGACAGAAAGGGCAGAAGCTAAAGAAAACAGGCTGAATGAGGAAATCTGGCAAAGTCCGCCATGCCGTTTCTTCTTACCCTATGCAGCATCTCTTCTTTCCAGGCAGGGGACAGGAACTTGTCTGAAATAAGGGTCTGATGATCCACCATGAAACCAGCTAAATCAGATAATTCCTTATGCCCAGAGCCAAGACAGAAAGGAAAAAGATCAAAGTAAAACGTTAGGCTTTATGGGTTGCTTTGGGGAAAAGGGTTCTGATTTCTATGACTTGCTTTGGGGAAGAGAAATTCTAGTTTCTGTGGTTTTTCTTGTGGGAAGAAAGGGAAGCAGATGACAAGAGGACAGAAGATCAAAGAGAAACTTTGCTTCTGAGGCTCTCACTTTAGAGTCTCAATAAAATACAAGAAGGGACACCCTTAGCTACTTCTCTCCTTGCTGGTACAAAGTACCACTCACAAGGTAAAAGAGGAAAGGTTGATTTCAGCTCAGTTTATAGAGACCTCAGTCCATAGCTGGATGGCTCCAGGGCAGGATCACATGGGGGAGGGTCACTGCAGAGCAGAAACAGTGCATGGCAGGGTGGGCAGGAAACAATACGCGGCAGCAGGGAGCCTCCCTTTCCCTTTTATCCCATCCAGGTTACAAGTCTTTGAGTGGTGCTGTCCACACTCAGGGTCTGTAACTCAGTGAGAAAGGATTTGCTTGGCCTATGTAAAGCCCTGAGTTCAATCCTTAGCACTGCTAAAGTAAAACAAAGTCTAGCAGAGTGTATAGAACAGCAATCTTGGAAAAGCCCGACCTCTGAGCACATGAGACTTTGGGGGACATCTGGATATCAGCCATAACAGAGACCAACTGTATATGAGACAGGAAGGCTGATTACTGAGCTTTGTGGGTGGGGAAAAGGGGGCTGAATCAGAATCAACAGAGCATTTTTATAGCCCCAGAAATAAAATGTCATGATGGAAATGTTCTACAGATCAGGAAGATTACATTACAATCTAGCTCGAAATATTTCAGTGGTTCCCTATCCACTGAAGGATAAAACCACACCAGATAAAGCCTACGCATCTCTATTCTTAGCTGATAACCTTTCTCTTTCACTGAACAAAGAGAAGCAATCAGCAATCAGAAGAGAATCTTCACATTTTCCTGACACTAAAAGTAGCACCTGTCCGCATTTGTGCCCACAGCTCTGCCTTTCCTTGTCTTTTCTATGCTGATGTCCACTCTCCAAGGTCACCGCCTCCATTGTGTGCTAGATCCATCCTCTCAACCACTCAAGGACTTCAGTCTATTGAGCTTCCTTTTCTCATTGGCATAATCCTTCCCAATCTATAGAACAGCTACATCCCCAGCCCAGTCCATTAAACACACTTTAAAATGAGAGTCATAAAGTAAAAGATCCCAGGAATTTTGTCCTTTCCATCGCCGGGGACACTCTTAACAATTCAGAGCCTGTACCCTTACTCCGTCCTTCTTCTGTGTGCTTACATACTTGCATCAGTAGCTAAAGGAACTTAGGATTTTATTTTATGGATCTTTTTCCAGTCTTTATTCTTACTGTACATGTGTGTAGTACGGAATGACCATATTCTATGTGCAGAGCTCAGACATGAACATTACATATCTCAATCTTTTTTCCACCTCCTTTCCATTTCTCTGTCCATCTTCTGATCCCCTTACCATCTAAGAAACATCCATCTCCCAACTTCCTGTTATTTCGTATTTTATCCTTTTTTATATATTGTTTCTCATGTAAGTGAAATCAGGCAATATTTAAGTTTGTGTGTCTGATGTACTTCTCAGCAGTATAGTCTCAAGATGCACCTATTTTCCTACAAGTGGCTCAAGTTTACCCTTATAAATGGCAGAGTGTACGCCACTGTGTACAAACACCCACATTTTCTCTATCTATTTATGTTAATGGACACATGGGCCTCTTCCGATTTTTCATTTTCTTACTTTGCAAATGAGAAAACAGGCCCATAGGTTTACTGGTGGGGAGATGATTTAGGTCTGTGTGAGTCGGTTTAAAAACCAAAGATTCTGTTTTTGTTTTGTTTGTGGTACTGGGGATCAAACTCAGGACCTTGTGCTTTTGTGCTTGCTGGGTAGGCACACAGCCACTTAGCTAAATTAAGACCAGAGGTCTTAATCTCTATGTTGTACTTACTACCTTTAGACTGCTGCCCAACAACTCCTAATCTATTCCTGAGGCTGGTATGTTATCTTTTGCTAAATAATTACCCCCAAATTGTGGCATAAAACAGTAAATATTTATGGTCTCAGGTAGTTTCTATAGATTAAGAAACTGGGACTAGCTTGGGGGTGATTCTCTGGGTCTCTGCTGACAACCTAATATCAGGGTTTCCCTCACATGAAGACTTGCCTGGGGCTGGAGGAGCTTCATTTGCAGCCCCGCCGGCTGGGAGCTGGCTGTTAGCAAGAGGTTCCAGCTCTTTTGGGCTTCCTCCAAAGTGACTGGTCCAAACAGGGAGGGAGAAGCCAACAGTGTCATTTTCAATCTCTCCCAATGACTGGCACCACTTTGGCACTGTCCTACGAGTCAGCCCTGGTCACTGTTCCCCAACCTCTATACAAGATCAGCTGTCTGCCTTGTTCAGAAAGAGACCACACAGCTTCTCTCTTGCTTGGCAAGGCTTAAAACCTGCTTTTTGTTTAGTGACTGTTTCAATGGTGCTAAGAAGCTTAAAAAGATTTAAAAATAGTCCCTTTTGGGCCTGGGATCCTACCAGGCCAGGGATTTAGTTGAGTGGTTCTGGCATCTCCCTTGCAAGCACAAGGTCCCAGGTTCATTTCTCCGGTAATCATGTACAAAAATGCTGCAGTCAGTACCACATACCACAGTGCTGGGAATGGTGGCTCACTCCTGTAATCCCAGCACTCAGGAGGCAGAGGCAGGAAGGTTGCTGAATTCGAGGATGAGTTCAGGACCAGCTTGAACTACAAAGTGAGACCTTGTCTCAAAAAACTAAAAGAAAAAAAAAATAGTCCCTTCCCTCAAGGATATGATGACTCTTCCTCACGCAGAATGGTACTCTAAAGTGGACGACACGTCATGATGGAGGCTGGCTGCTATAACAGGTGCGGCACCTGGTCTTGTGCCTGTCTGAATATCCATCAGTGGATATTCAAGTGGGCTCTTGGTTCAGATTTATTTCTTCTTTTGCATTCATGAATGTGCTTCCAGTCATTCAATCCAGGAATCTGTAAACTACTTTACTCTCCAATTACTCTCTTCTTTCCAAGTCTGTATCAGATCCTTTGCTAAATTCGGTCAACTATAATTTACATGTATCCTTGAATCTGAATAATATTCTGAAGTTCATATGTGCTACAGACTGAATTGTCTCCTAGACTGCAGGTGCTGAAGCTCTAACCCCCATGTGACTATATTCAGACACAAGACCTCAAGGAATTTAATGGTGGTGAGAGAGGTACATGGCTTGATATGATCACATCCTTATACTAGACACCAGAGAGCAGCTAGTGACACCTCTGTCCCATGCCATGTCAGGACACAGGGAGAAGGTAACCTCACCAGAAACTGAATACGCTGCCTCCCAATTTTGAAATTCCAGGCTCCTGCACAGTTAGGAAGTAAATTTAAGCTGTTTAGGTCACCTAAAGTTTGTTATATTATATATTTTGTTATGGCAGGCTCAGCAGATAAATACAGAATGAAACCAGAAATATCTACTTTTAGTCATGACTATGATGTTTTTATGCGTAGGTGTGTTACTCCTTCTGTAAGGCCCATTTTGACAAGCTGTCTCTGAGTTCATGGGGGTCTTTGTTAATACAGATGGTGCCCAATCCAAAATGGTTTGACAGAAGGCTTTCTCCACTTTAGGATGCTGTGAAAGTGCTTGGCACTCTATAGAAACTGTACCTTGAATTCTGAGCTGTTCCTGGGCTGCTGATATGTAATACGAGTCTCTCGCAGTGCTGGACATGAACTGCAGTTGCAGGCAGCCGCCCAGTCATGAGGATGAACAGCCAGTGTTCCAGTGTGCTGCTGCCAAGCTAGGCCGCTCAGCTGGCCACGTGTGTTAAATGCCTTTACTTCTACTCAGTCTGACTAAACGCACATTCTGTTTAGGGTACGTTCAACTTACTGGTGGATTTATCAGGTATAAACTCTATATTAAGCCCTGCCTCTGTTAAGCGTCTGCCTTCCTCTGTGGCATATCCACTTTAGTGCACCATTTTGTGTCAGAAACAGTGATCTCCATTTGTCATCACATCCTTGAGGGACTATTTTAATTCTTCTTTTTAGCCTTCTTAGCTCTGTTAAAGAAGTCACCAAACAAAGAGCAGAGCCAACGCCTTGCTAAGCAAGAGACAGGCTGTGCGGTCTCTCTCTGAACAAAGCAGAGGACTGCTCTTGCACAGATTTGGGGGAACAGTCAACTTCAGGGACAGGCAGACTTTCAGAGTAGAGATGTAGGGGAATACTTGGCTTCTAGTTGTAAAAACAAGTTACTTCAGTGGATAGTCAGCAGCTGCCTGACCTTCGGAAGTGTGAGACTGCCGCAACTCCTGGTTTTCAGAAGTGTGAGTGTTACTGATGCGTCACGGATCTGCTGGGATAAGTTTAAAACTGGCTCCAGCAGCCACGTGTTTTATGACTACGGAACACTTAATTGATCCTCTCCTTCAAATCTTTAAATCACACCGCCAGCATATCTCCTATTCAGCTAGCATCTGTTGAGTGAGTGAATTAATGAAATCATTTGTTTCTCTTATACATCAAAAAATGCTTTAAAAGTCCATCAAAAGAATATATTAAGGGACTGGGGGTTTAGCTCAGTGGTTCCGGTGCCTGTCTTGCAAGTGCAAGGGCCTGGATTTGATCCTCAGTAACCATATACCATACTGGGTGTGGAGACTCATGCCCAGCAGCAATCAGCACCACATACTACAGTGCCAGGCGTGATGGCTCACACCTGTAATCCCAGCACTCAGGAGGCAGAGGCAGGAGGATTGCTGTGATGTGAGTCTGAGGCTGAGCTCAGGGCCAGCCTGAACCACAAAGCAAGACCCTGTCTCAAAAAACCTAAAAAAAGAGAATATATTAAAAAGACAAATACAATAAATTTAAAGCTATACACATGACTAAAGTGAGAAGACACATTTATTCATTTAGTTATTTTCTATTGTCTGAAAAAGGATACTTATTCAAACCATATTACAACATGGAAACATGTTGTTGATATAACAGTAAGTGAAAGTATATGATTTAAAAAACTATAATAAGCTAAATGTCGTAGCACACACCTATAATGCCAGGCCCTTCGGGCAATTTAGTGACTTAACAAGACCCTGTTTTAAAAATAAGGCACACACGCACATACCCACGCGCACGCACACACACACACACACAACTGTTAGAGTTAGAAAAGACCTTATAACACACCTATCATGCAAGATACTTCCCTGAGTCACTGATAAGGGAAAAAAAATGTCTAGATAGGAAAGAGAAAATAAAAACACTTTATACGATTATAAGTCTACAACTTAATCTGAGTTAATTTTTATATAAATATGCATCTTGCATCAAGACTTTTGTTTTTATTTTTAAATGTGTATACCCAATTGCTCTAGTATCATTTGTTGTAATGGATTTTCTTTATTGTACTCCTTTGGAAGTTTGTTAAAATAACAAAAGTACAAAAAAACAAAAATCCAAGATATTTGTGTAATTTTATATCTGGATTTTAGGTTCTGTTTCAATTAATCTACAAGTGCTTCTTTACCCACAAATTGACTACTGGAGCTATGTGATTACCTGAAACTAGTGAGATGTATTGTTTTCACTTTATTCTTCTGTTTCACAAATGATTTTAGCTCTTGTATTATTCGATCACATGGAGGTTCCACACCGTAGTCAACTTTTGCAGGACATGCTAATCCAGTCATCCACTATGGAACTTCTAGCTTATCTCGGCCAGTGTGAATAATGCTGCAGTTAAGGCAGGACTGTAGATATCTCCTCAACATCATGATTTGGATATACGACCATGAGTGGGACCACTGCACCATACATGGTTATATTTCTGTTTAGCAACTATCCTATTTAGCGACTTCTAAATTATGATTGTGCCAATCGACATTCCCACCACCACCATGCAAGTGTTCTCTTTTCTTCACTTTTTTTGTTTTTTTGGTGCCAAGGATCGAATTTAGGACTTTGCACTTGTTCAGCAGGCATAACACCACTGGGCTAAACCCCCAGCCCCTCATTTCTTCACATTTTCTCAAGTACTCACCTTGAAAATTTTTGTCAGTAGTTATTCTAACAAGTGAAAAATGATATCTCATTGTTTTAAACTTATATTTTCCTATTAGGGACATTCTTCATACACCTGTTAATAATCTGTTTATCCTGTTTTGAGAAATGTTTAATTCAATCTTTTTTTAATCTTTTTTTTTTTGTTGTTGTTGTTATTGTTGAGCCATATGAGTTATTTATATATGTTGTTACCCCTTATGATATGTATGGTATGCAAATATATTTCACAGTCCATAGATTGTCTTTTCATTTTTTTAAACTATTTCCTTTGCTGTGCAGAAACTTTATAGCTTGCTGGAATCCCATTTACATACTTTTGTTTTTGTTGCCTATGTTTTAGGTCATAGGTAAATCACCTCATCACTCAAACTAATGTCATAAAGCTCTCCACTTATGTTTTGTTTTCTTCTGCCAGTGCTCCAGTTTCAGGACTCACATTTAAGTCTTACATCTACTTTGACAGCGTTTTTGTTTATGACAGGTGCCCTGTGATTTTCAGCCCACCTCATCCTCCCAGTTCATTCCTTATCTTCTCGATGCAGGGAGACCCAGTGTTTTGCTTGGAAGGCCTGCAAGCCACAAGCAGAAAGAAAATATTCACACACCACATATCTGACAAAGGGCTAACAGCTAGACTGTTTAAGAGCTCTCAAAAGGCAACACTAAAACAACAAACAACATAATGAGAAAATAGGTCAAAGGAATAAATAGGTATTTCATTAATGCTACTTCTCTTTCCATGTAAAACCAGTATCTAATTTGAGAAATGCAAATAAAATGAGGCATTACTACAGATCTATTACACCCATTAACATAAAAAAACAATAATGACCACAGAAAATAGTGAAAAGGATGCGAGGAAATGGTTTTGCTAACATCCCAAGGCTGGGAGTGTGTGTAAAGTTGTTTCCACCACTCTGGAAATCAGGCAGTACCTTGAACAGTTAAACATGTCAGAATTACTAACCCCATAATTCGAATCTCTGGAATAATTACCTCCGAGAAATTAAAACTTACATGAAAACCTGTATATGGTTTTTAGTAGCTTTATTCTTAATACCCAAATCTAGGATGAACCCAATTATTTATTAATGGGTAAATGGTTAAACCATCTATACTACGCCCATACAATAAAGGATTGTTCCAAGATACAAAGGAGCACAATATTGATACCTGCAGCAACTCGCATGGATCTTCAGGGTGAAAAAAAGCAATCCAAAAATACCACTCACCTTATGATTTCACATTCCTGAGTGACAGGATTTTGTAATTTTAGAACAGAATTTGCCAGGTTCGTGAGCAAGTGGGCTCAGGTAGGGGTAGGTATACCTGCACAGGGAGCGTGAGGACCTTCACGGTGATAAAGCTATGCATCATATGAGGCTGATCATTCTCGACCTGCTCTTGTGCTATAGTGCTACAGTCTTGTCAGCTATTGAGGGAAAGCTGGAAAGCCTCTATCACTGAGGGAAACAGAGTAAAGCAGACACAAGAATTCAATCTACAAATACTCAAAACACAAATGTAAATTTAAAAAGAAAAAGAATGCCTTTCCGGACAGAGGGGCTGGGGCAGAGCATTTGCCTAATACATGTAAAACTCTGGGTTTGATCCCTGTGTTGAAAAAAAAGCCTCTGTGTCCTCCATTTCTTTAATCAGGTCTATCATTTGCTAGATCAGTCACACCTCCCAGACCACATTATTTTCTACATTTCTTACCATATTTTTCTATCTTCTCCACTTGGATCCTCTTCCTGATAAATCCCTAGGTACCCATCTATTCTCCAAGTCTTCCCTCTCTCCTCAACCCCATAATGTCCCAATTGATGACAGTGTGAGGTAAAAGGGACACCTTGACTTGTTGCTGCAATTATCTTTGGTACTATTCAGATAAGACTGGGTTTGTTCAGGCTGGTACGGCTCTAGACTTTGGCACTATCAGACATGAATGTATAGACAGGTTTGGTGGCACAGCCTAGTAATCTGACACAAGAAATAATACCTGAAATGAAATATCAAATATTATATGTCCCAGCCTGTTAGATGTCTAATACACTGAACTATTGTTCTCTAAAAATTGAAGAATGAATTCTAAGAACAATAGAGGTTAAGAGTAAGAAGGTATTTATTGACAGGAAAGCTCCAGAGAGGAAAGAGAGGTCCTGAGTTGGTAGCCAAAGAGCCCACTGTACAGGGAGTTTTATGGAGTAAAACTCACATGAGCACAATGTGGAACATAACCATGATCAAAAAAAAAAAAGGTTGCAAGTGTAATCATTTAGGTAATAGTAGTCCACTTGGAGACAAGTCACATAACCAGCATGAATAAGAAGAACAAAGACTTCACCTAGGGAATGGTGCATCCAGAGGCCTCTGGCCACTCACTAGGGTGGCTAATGTTTGTCTAGACTTCATAGGCCCAGTGTTTATCTTTGAGGGAAGTATGCAGGTCTGGTCATTTCATCTTTATCTTGAGGCCTGCTATCTAACAAATGTGTCTCTGGCAGTAGTTGTAACATGCTTCACATATGTCCTGACTCTCTCAAGGACCTGGCTCTATCCAACGGCCTATACTTGTACCTAACTCAGCTATCTGTAATAATTCCAGCACTTGTAGGAGTTGAGACTGGAGGATTGTAAGTTTGAGGCCAGCCTAGGCAATTTAACGAGGCTCTGCATAAAAGTAAAACATAAAAATGGACAGGGTATGTAGCTTAGTGTGTAGGTCCTAGTTTCATAACCAGTACCAAAAACAAAAAAGTTACTGGTTTTCACAACTGTTTTCTAGTAGCCTCTATTAATCCTTTGCTAACGAAGTTATTCTCCTTTAAACCTTTACTTTATTACTACCCTGTTGATATTATTTTCTTGGTTTTGGGATATTGTTGTCTGGCAAAATCCTTGCCTATCAAAGGGTATGTCATCTCCAGCATGCTTTTATCAACTTTATGTTATCTTAAGTGTTTGACAACTTTGTAGTTTTGCTTAGAAATCAATATACAGTGACAAGGAGACTGTTTAACAGGCAAAAATGAAGGCCCACCGAGATACCTGAGGAAGAGAGTTCCTTAAATCAGAATTTCATGCTATATCTTTAAACACAAATACTTGATATTTATACCTCTGATCAGCAGGACCTCCTAGAGCCAAGGAAACTTCCAGCATTCAGTCAAATGCTCTCACTTTATAGCTAAGACGCAGAGATTTAAAGGAGTAATTCCAGATCACTGAGCACATTAGGAATAGATCAGGCTGAATTCCAGATCTGCATTCTGGCCCATGTAATCACAGAAATTAAAAAAAAAAGGCAGTTGGTGTGGACAAGACTTCTCCTAGGACTTCCCTACCTGGAGAAACTCTGAATGGGAAGCGAAAACCAGCTCAGTCACCCTCCTGTTCAAGGATATGGCTGGGCGGAAGCTGCAGCCTGCTGTGAGCAAATGTGAGTTGAAATCACTGATGGTGGGTTTAAACAGGAATGACAACATGATTATTAACTAATCTTTCAAACTGCAGTTTCAAAAGCAACATCTGAGGGTGAGTCACTGAAAAAAAAAAAACATGACCAACTCACTTATCACCTGACAGGAAACCAAGGAAGAGAAACAACTCTACTAACTTGTTTAGGGCTTCTAATCTCCCCACCAGCCTGCAAGCCTGAGCCTGAAACCTCAGGACTGCCCAACTCCACCTTATTTGGCTTTGTCTCCAGGACATCTTTAGGGAGAGGCCGGCTCTTATGCAAGTCTGATAACACTTTTCATTGCCTCCTGGCTTTTTGATCGCAGGAGCAAGATAAGTAGAGGAAAGAGAAAGCAAGTTTACGAAGAGACATTTGAAGTAATGAAAGCTTTTTTTTTTTAAACTAAGTACTAAAATTTGTATTGTACGTAAGCATTAGTCATAAAGGGGATATGAAAACCCAGCTCCATCCTACATGTGTAAAATGGACCACTAAGGAGTTTTTGAGAATTCAGAATTATTTGACATGACCTGAAAAATCCCACCCCCTTTTTAGACTCCAGAGGAATTCTCCATTTGATCTTGAAATGAAGCTATCACAGAGGAATTTAGAAGCTAAATTGTGCTTTGAATCTATGTGCCCTCTATCCAGGGCTGTACTCCTAACATCCCAATCAGATCATTTAACTTGTTTACATAAGAGATACTTCCAAGGTACTTCAAATGATTCCCTCTGCTTTGAGATGAAAAGCTGGGAGTTAAAGGTGTGCCTCAGTGGTAGAAGATGCTTGGCATGCTCATGCACAAGGCCTTGTCTGACACCAAAAAATACAACAAATTAAAATCTACAGCTATTGTACTTGTATATTTGGGAGTTCTTTTATGGTCGCGTCAATTTTTCCCTCTAGAATCACCCTTTCAATCAGGCAAATGCAGCAAGTTCCTGATTTAGGAAAGAGCTCGATCTGGGAGAATATTTGTTAAGTTAGACTCTCTTATAAGTCCAACCAAGTCAGTCTCACACATGTATGACACAGATATACAATGTATATTGCTTTGCGCTTCCTAGCAGTGCCCTCCACATGGCCCCGGCCTTTCCTCTCCCTCCCTGACATGCTAGTCTCTGCCTGAGCGCTGAACTACTGTGCCCGACCGCCCTGTTCAGTGAGCGCACAGCAACAGGCCTGTAACATCGTCCGGCAGACGCGTGAGTTCCTTGAGCATCTACAAAGGATTACAATGTGACTTCCTTTGCTATTGTGAAAGTTCGAAACTCAGATGTTCTTCAGCCAGGGATTTACTGTAGTTTTCTCCTTTCCCCTGGTCCCTGCTTTCGTCCCTCCTCAGGTCTCCAACTGCGTGTTTCTCTCCCTCCACAGCCCGCTAGCCCGGGTACATATCTTTTCCGATTTTCCCAGGCAGCCCCTGGACACGTTGAGAGCGCGTGTCTCTCTCCGGCACCCAGTGTACCCAGAGATGCTGTCGTTGCAGCACTTCCTGCTAGATGTAGGTCAGTACGAGGCCGTGCGTTCAGTCTGCGGGATCGCCCCCCTGAGACCACCTGGAGCTGGAAACTAGTAAAACCCTCAACAGCTACTTGCAGCTTCAGACCGAATTTGGAGGGAGGAAAAGGAAAGAACCTGACACCAGTGAGCGAGTACCTATCAGTGCTAGGCACAGAGACAATGTAGATAAATCCTTCATTTAATCATCAAACAGCTGTAAAAGCAGGGATCATTAACCCACTCTTTATGGGAAGGAAATTGAATCTCTGGAGTTCAATCACTTGCGCAACTTACACAGCAATCAAGAGTACAAAATCTTCCTCAGGAGGTTACTGGGCCCTCCCCGGACTTCCAGAGCGCAGGTGCCCACAGGTGTTGGTGGGCACGCTCCTCCTTCCCACGGGGCTGCCCAACCCTCCCTCCCAGGCCTGAGCCCCGACGCTGGCTGGGGGAGTGAACTGATGCAGCAGCAAGCCCGACATCCCGAAAGTGCCCTGGAAAACCAGGAAACTTCAGGTTGGCGAGGCCTAGCGGTGTGGCAGATGAGAATGTGAAGGAAGTGTTTCCCGCAGAGTAGTTGCCCACAGTCTAGGGTCCCACGCCCAAACCAGTCAGTCCGCTGTGCTAGGGGCGTCTACAGGCCAAGGGTACTCATAAACTCCACGGACCAGCAAGGGGCCACATGTGTACGTGGCTTGGAATTGAGGTTCACATCTATACCAACAGAAAAGAGCCACAACCTGATTGGATACGGATGAAAGCAAGATTATTGTAATAGTGTTGCATATGTGAACACAGTCGACATACAGCACATTAGCACTGGGGGAGAATCCTGCCTGAGATGAAGCTTTGGCTGTGGAGAGAAAATGCCAGCACTTCCCGGTTTGTTAAGTTTCTTAAGTTCTGTGTTCAGACAAAAGCAGCTTGGTGCCAACAGGCCTGTGTGTGGTAGATCAGAGTGTCTTGGGTCTGGCTGAAACCAAGGACACTCCCACGGCGTGCTCAAGGCTGTCTGTATACAGCATTTCTTTCCCAGGGGAAGCAGCCAGTTTCTCCGCAGACAGGCCGCAGCCAAGGCCATCTCAGCAAACACCTGCATCCCGCTGACTCTCCTCACTTTCACTCCTCTCCCTGATATGCGGGCCTAGGACTGCGGAACGCAGTGTGAGCTGAAACAGCCTGTTCTACAAGCATGTTACATTTAAAAATATTTTATAAAAGGCATAAATGTTAAACATAGTAAGCTGTACTAAATCATTGCAGGATATCAGTAAGAGGCTGAACAAAGCTGGAAAGTAACATTATACATCATCTGTCCGATCTGGGGAAAACTTCACCCTTCGAGTAGAGTCGCTCATGAGGCTACAGACAACCTGAGAAAGGACTCAGACCCATTAGTGAATATATCACCTAATGGTATGAGGGCTGATAAAACACAACACCCACTGGCTCCAAGTTAGTCCCATTACTGTCGGCAAAACACATATTAGGAAATACAGTAAATGCACACAGAACATTAGAATGCTGGAGAAGGCACGGTTTCGCTCTGCTGATTAATGTCAAACAATTTAGCGTATTGATTTGTAACATTTTTGGAGTTCATATACTTTTCCAATCAATTGAGGAACTATAAAATGTTACCTAACAATAACAAGCAGCACATGAAAAGGATACAACACAGAGACATCACGGGCAACATACATTTCAGCAGTGCCCAAGGGTCTACTGGTACATACAGACTTGAGAGCGTCACCACCTTAAATGGCAGTTGGCAAGGCAGCAAGGCTGACAGGCAGCACACGTCAAGCTGTCCCACTGGCGAGGAACAGGGTCATTCCTCAATCCAAAGACAGGGGCAGTGGAACTTAATAAGGTCCCAGGAGTCTGAGAATTACCACGTGGCAGAAAAGGAAGCAAAGTTATTCTCAAAGCCACAACCTCGGGAACACCATGACCCAAAGACCTAACAGTTGCAGTGTTGTCAGGGCCCATTGTTATAACTTCAGAGGATTTAGCAGGGCCTCTTTAGCCACAGCTCAGAGCCAATTCCTCTGGAACAGGCTTCCTGCTTTCAGAGGAAGCCTCAGATGTTGAATCAGCACTGGCAGTCTTAGCCAAGGCTATCACGGTGATGTACTCCCATTCAGGGTTTGGTTGTTGTTTTGGACACAAAATCTCACTCTGTACTTCGGACTGGCCTTGAATTTGCTGGGATCCTTCTGCCTCCGCCTCCCAAGTGCTGGAATTACAGCTGAGACAGTCACCACACCTGGAACCGAACTGAGGTTGGAATGAGCATCTAGGGCAGCCCCCATCTGGCCCACGGGAGCTCCACCTCCTCCTCCTGGATCTGGACTGCAGGAAGCCCCAGCTGCCTCCAGGGGAGATCACAACTGCGATGTCCCATCCACACGTAGCTCTGTCCTTACAAAGCAGTGTTTTTTCTTTCAAGGGGGTGGGTCGGCCAAGCCCCTGCAGCGGTTTTCTGGTGTGATTCCTTCCACTGCAATACCCACACTATCCTGTCTCATTTGTCCACATATTAGAAAGTTGTGAGTACGACAAGTTTTCTCAACCCAGAGAACGTCACACCCAGGTAACATCAAAGTTGTTAAACAGTGGCCTTCTGTTTTTAGCGGATCCTGTTGGGTCACCACTTTGTAACAGCCAGGAGCCTATCTGTAGCCTCAGAAAGGTGCAGTGTGGGTCCGAAATTCTGTGCCCATACTTTCGTGTTGCACTCGTTCAGGGCCATGTTTTGTGCTTTCTTTTTTTCCCTGGACTATTCCAGCCCGCAGTGAAATAGGAAGCTCATGGAAGAGGCTTCGTAACTGAACTGCCAGATGCAGGCTTCTGAAGCCCCTCAGAAGTTTACTCGCGTTGTAGCCCGAACTGCATCTATCTCTTCCACTCTGGCTGGACCCACTCCAGGAATCTAACGCTTCCTAGGGAATGCTTTCCTTCCTTGATGGGAGCCACACCCAGTCCCACCTGGACCCCTGCCCGAGGTGGGGCTCCTGATCAGACCTGGGCAGCCACGGAGTACAGTGGGCCCTCTAGGCCTCGGTCCTGTGTCCACTCTGCTCCAACGCACGCTGTACACCACATGGGTGGGCACTCCCCATTTTGCCACTCACCTATCTGTCTCCCCAACCCAGGTCATCAGCTCAGGTGCGGAGACTTTCTGCGCCTGATGTGTGGATGCAGGGCTGAGGGATGAGCTCGCTGCTTCCACTTCCTGAGCCTGAGAGCTGGCTCCTAGGCCCAGGGAGGACTGTGACCGCCCGGCAATCCAGACATAGTCTCAGGTCTGGAAACCCACAGGTAGCACTTGCTCATTTGATCTTCAGCTAGATTTTGAGGAAAATAACTACTTTTTAAATCTTCCATCTCTCCCCTCTCATTACTCATCCCCATCTGCACAATTTACTTTGCAAATTGGAACTGCCAAACTGTTTATATTCAATTAAGAGATGTTTGTCTTGAACAAACTTCTTCCTCACATCTCTCCCCAGATGTGATATTGAGTAGTATAGGTTTTGGGGAGAGTTTCAATGAAAATGTTTATTTTTCAAAGGAAGGAATTCATGCTTGACCTCATCTTTGTCATTCAGTTACAAATGATTCTCTGATTTTATTTAAATATTCAAATGATTGCTGCTTCTCTTATTCCTTTATCAATGGTGCTTGCATTTCTCAAGGCATATTTTGGCATGGTTGGCCATAAGAAAAGCAGACTTGACTCTCCACTATAACATCTCAAATATCTCAGAGTTTGGAAGGTGAGATGCACCTCACTTTGAGTGCAGCCTTAGGATCCCCATTCCTTACACCCTCTCTACATTTTTTACATTGACAATTAATGTTCTTTCAACATGTACAGGCTAAAATATCTCAGTTTTTTTGAAACATAAAAGACAATGATTTATGGACCTTATTTAACCAGAGAAAACACATGGTATCACTGAGCATTAACTCCAGATTTTTAGAATAACCAATGCTTCTGATGAAACTAAGTATTTCCTGCAGAAAGCGGTAATACAAAGCTTGGTTTGCTCATCTGAGAACAGAATAGACCAAAGCTTAAAGTTATATTCCCTGGATTCTACGGTTATTAAAATAGTTGGCTAAATGGTTGAATTTACTTAACGGAAAGTCACCATATTTTCAAATATAACATTTAGAAATGAGCTAATCACTCTTCCCCTGTTTTTCCAATGAGGAACAATTTCTCACAGATTCCATGGCAATGGCCTTACAACTTCACAAAATCAGATGATAATATAAGACACAGTTTCATGGATGAGCAACTGTGATGAATGGTAACTAGCCTAAAACATTTTATGTTTTTATCGTCATCCTCAAATTTTTTAAACATTTAAAAAATACATTTGAATGGATAGGAAAACAAGAGATATTTCTAAGAATTTTAAAGATAAAACAGAAAAATTTAGAAAAAAAAGCTTTTAGCCAAAAAACCCATAGCATCTTTTTCTCAATCTCATTCACTGTGGTTTTCTTAAGGATTGAGAGAAGTTTAAAATCATCTATCCTTGTACACTGACATCAGTCAGCAATCAATAAATGACCTTTAAAAAAAGCTAGCTAACTTGGGGCAAACTTGGGCTGCATTTTGGTCTTTATCATTCTAGTCATTTTCCAGTCTCTTCCTCTTCCTTCTCTCTCCTTCCCATCCCCAGGTCAGCTAACTCCTTGACATGTAAAATGAAATGTCAAGCACAAATACCTCATGCTCTCACCTATACATGGAAGCTTTTGGGCTGGGGTTATTGCTCAGGGGTAAAGCGTTCAAATGTAAGGTCCTGCATGTCACAGAAAGAGAGTTACATAGTGGTTACCAGGCAGGGAAGACTGGGAGACGTTATGGAGGTAACTAACAATGAACTGAGAGATACAGATGGATAGGAGGAATAACTTTTTAAGTTCTGGGGATCAAACTCAGCACTCACAGAATAATTTCTGATGTTTGGTAGCTTGACAAAAATTATTGTAGATTCCCAAATAGCTACTAGAAAATATTCTGGGGCCAGGGATTTTACTGTGCCTACCTTAGAAAATATTCTGAATGTCCCTAGCACAAAGAAATGGTCATTTGATGTAATGGAGATTTACCTTGATATGATCATTACATGTTGTATGCATGTATTGAAATATCATATAATACCATGTGTACAGTTATGACACATTAATTTTTAAACGTTAAATATATTCAGAAACAACAACAAATGTTGCCTGCTTTAGGCTACCTGTGAGGATGGCAATAAAAGTTCCAAACTGTTGTGAACCTTCTTTTTCTTTTCTGTTGGTAACTGTCGATAAGCACCTAAGTGCTGTGCCTGAGACCCATGGCTTTAGATCATGCAGGTTTTCTCATGTTAGCAGTCCCTGACCTGAGCACGCTAATTCCCAGCGTCCACACAAGCTTCTCACATTCTGCCTTCATACCTTTGTCAGCCACCTGTTCACATCTCTCTGCTCTCTCTGTGTTTATTCCTTCTGGTTTCTTTCAACCAATATCCGCTTGCTTTTCCTCCTTTAAAACAGACACAAGAGGTGAAGGCAGGAGTTGTTTTCTGTTAATATTCAATATGCCACTGCCCCAACTCCCACACTAGCTAAAAGAAAACATAGCTGATGATGGCATTTTATGTCATATATAAGCCTGTGCTTGATTTTTTTCATTACTTCAATTCTTCCAGTTTCTATACAACATTTAAATAAAATTTCAAAAATGAAACTTTCTCAAATCATAAGACAAGGCTATGTTCTAAAGTGCTTGGAAAGAGTAGAGATGATATTCTAAACACTGGATATATTTAAGAAATACTGTTAACCTAATTACCACCCCCTTCAGCCAATGAGACAGGGTATGACAGGAAGGAAATGATTATAGCTGGCTGAGAGAGAAAAGAGATACTTACACACAGACTTTTCATTATGTTCTAGGGCAGTGATGACGAACTGTTTAGCGACCAAGTCCCAAACTGCAACCCAAACCCACTTATTTATTGCAAAGTGTCAATACTGCAATTAACCTGAACATGTGAAGTCTAGCTGCTGGAGCAGTTTGGCTCTCGCGTGGACAGAGATGGCTCTGAGTGGCCGCTGCAGCAGGTGCCATAGGTTCACACTGTTTAGCTCAGTGTTCTAAAGAATCAAAAGGCAGAGTCCTGGAAGGAAGCAGAACGGGGTAAGGAGATCTATTTTAGAACAGATCTATCACCTCCTCACCAGTGGAAGTGTTACTCAGGAGAAGCCCGGGGCAGGGTTGGTGGAAAGCACAGAGAAGGCGTGACCGTGGGCTTGACTCCAAACCCTGTCATTTACTATGGCACAATCATGTTTCCCGTCCACGCCACAGTAATTTAGTGCTGGTCTTGAGAGGTGTGCAATTAACTCATACCAGTACAGGGCAGAAGTTTTAAATTAGACAGAAGTAATGTATATTAATGGCCTTTTGTGACATCAAAGGAGCAGTTTGGGATTTCTTTCTTTCTCTAAATGGCCTTTGATCTGGCATGCAGTCTCTCATTTTGCCAGAATTAGTGTGATGGCTGGGGCCTCCATGTCAGAAACGGGCTGTCACTTAGAGACTTGCTGTGTGGCTGCAGCTGCCCCTCAGTGAACCAAATTTACTCCACAGAGTTGAGACCATCGTTTGTTCTATTTAAAACCAAGCTAAATGAACCCAGGAAGTTTAGTATATTTGACCAGCAAATATTAAAAATAAAAACTTCCTGGCATGCAAAATATGGCTCAGTTGTACAACACGTACTTAGCATTCAGAAACCCCCGAATTCAAACCTCAGCACCAAAGTAAATAAGTAAATAAAACCTTTAAAATACTGCTGTTATTATTATTATTGTTGTTACTGTAATTATTATTATTGTTACTTTGAGACAGGTCTGTCTTTGTAGTTCAGGCTGGTCTACAACTCAGCCTCAAATTCACACCAATCTTCCTGCCTCTGCCTCCCGAGTGCTGGGATTACAGACGTAAACTAGGAGGCCTGGCACTCTGGTACCTAATACTGATTGCTGATGAATATGAATCACCATACCTAGCGTTGTTGTATGTGATTACTAGGGATTGAACTGAGGACCTTGCATTTGCAAGGCAGAAGCCAGAACCACTGAGCTAAATCCCTGGCCCCTACTATTATTTTTCAAACATTTTAATATATCAGACAAAACTTTACAATTAATGTGTTAAATCTAATACTTGCAAAACATATAAGTCAAATACAAAGACAAAGCAAAATGTAACTATTTAATTTTTATTGTTTTTGTTTATTCTTTTTTGCAATGCTGGGGATCAAACCAGCATGGAGCCTCAATTTGCTAGACAAATACTTTACAACTCAGCCCTTTTTTATTTTTCAAGTCTTCATATCCCCTTCTAATCTTCTTTGGTGCAAATAAGGAAAGAGAAAAATATACTCTAATCCAGTAAATAAAATGGAGGATTTGAATATTCTTTTTTAATTTAAAGAGTTTGAGAAAGCTGTGTTTTGTTATTGTTTGTTTTTGTAGTACTAGGGTTGAACTCTGTAGATCTTAGGCTGGGGCTCTACCACTGAGCTTTATCTCCAATCCTTTTCATTTTTTATTTTGAGACAGTCTCTGAATTACTCAGGTGCCCTTGAATTTAGAATTCTCCTTCCTTAGGCCCCTACAGAGCTAGGTTTACAATCACTGCCACCATGTCTGGCTAAAATATTACTTTTGTGAATGTCAATTGATCTTGTGAGCCAAGTGAACATTTGTCATTCTTGTTTGGCTTCTACTATCCAGCCAGCACTTCCTACAGTTGCTTTTGCAGGTTACATTGCTTCTAGACCAAAGGCATGCATGCCACACAAGACCTTCTGTCAGATGTACTTCAAATTGGGAGCTACTGACTCAAAGAGGCAGAAACCAGAATGATTCCTTCTTGCACAAGTGACCACAGTGGTAGGTCCTTCCTGTGCCCACTTTCCAGAGGCAGCAAGAATAGGCATTTCCTGTGCTTGTCAGAGACAAATGTGTAGCAACTATGCATGTGAGCCCAGAGGACATCCTATAACGCGAGTTTTAGCATAGCTCCCCGCTCCCTTGTAGCCTCTGAAGAGTGTGTGATCTACCTCAATAGTACCTGACTTAGGAACACTCTAGTTGCGAACTTTCATAGATACAAACTTACCTTCCATTATGGACATTCACAGATGCAAACAAATTGCAGAAGTAGCTCATGTGTCTACCTTACCATCTTGGGATAACTGTAAAAGTAAAGAGTTTATTTACTGTATTTCTGGGGTGTGTTTCATTTTTTAATGCTTTACACTGCACATTTATATCAAAGGTGTATAAGACTCACTTTGTTGGACTTATAAATAAATTGTGATAGGGAGCCGGGGATTTAGCTAAGTGGTTCAGGCATCTGCCTGGCAAACACAAGGTCTTGAGTTCAATCCCCAGTAACCACACAACACAATATTGGGTGTTGTGGCTATGCCTGTAATCCCAACACTTGGGAGGTAGTGGCAGGAGGATTGCTGCAAGTTTGGGGCTAGACTGGGTTACATAGTGAGTTCGGGGCCAGTTTGAAATACAAAGCAAGACTCTGTCTCAAAAATAAAAATTTTTATAAATGTTCTCCCAGTATGAACTCATTCTTAAATTGGGGACTTACTGTATATACAGATGTGTACACATATGTTCCATAAGTGTGTATATGTATCCATATATGTTTTCAGCTTAAAATGGCTTAAGTTTGTTTCTGTTGCTTAGAAAAAAACTCAATACATGCAGAAGTCAACAACAATAATAACTATGGGCAACAGCATCTCAGGAAGCAATCAGAAACTAGAATTAGTTACTTGTATTCCTCATGGCAACAGGTAAAGATGTGAGTAAAAAAGGAACTCTTACACTGTTGGTAGGAATATAACACTAGGGAAAGCAGTTTGGAGAGTCCTCAAAAAACTAAACCGAGAAACTTCATTTAACCCAGCTATTCCCTTTCTAAGTATCTTCCAAAAGAGTAAAGACATCATATTACAATGATACATGCATAGCCATTTTTTTTTTTGAGACAAAGGGTCTCACTTTGTAGTTCAGGCTGTCTCTGAACTCACTGTGTAGTCCATACTAGCTTTGAACCCTCAGCAATCCTCCTGCCTCTGCCTCCCAAATGCTGGGATTACAAGCATGAGCCACCATGCCCAGCATTGTGGTGTGTGGGATTGAACTTGGGACCTTGCATTTGCCAGGCAGATGCCAGAACCACCGAGCTAAAACCCAGCTATAAACCATGTTTATAGCAGCACAGTTCATAATAGCAGCCTTTGTGTCAATCAACAGACAAATAGATAAAGAAAATATGGCATTTACACATAGTGGAGGACTACTCTGCTATAAATAAAGATAGATGAGCCATTTGTAGGGAAATGGGTGCATCTTGAGACTACAGTGTCAAGTGAAATAAATAAGATACACGATCTTAAATATCACATGGCTTCTCTTATATGAGAAACTCAAATAACAGAAAAATAAAGGGTAGATAATAAGAAGCAAGGTGATAGATTTGTTTTCAAAGGGAATGGGATCAAGAGATGGAGGGGAAGCCAGAGGAGGGAAAAGTGATGAAAAAAGGAACTGAGATGTGTCATGTGCATAGACCAACTCCATACAAGTAATGTAAACATGTACTGCAAATATTACTAAAAAAAAAGTAACTTATTCCACAGAATGACCAAACTATTAACCAAGAAAATATTTGTTCATTTTGAAACCAGTGGAGACTCATACAGAACACTGTGAAACTTCAAGGGCTGAAGAACTGAAGAACTGCATAATTAAACAAGGAAAATGACATGTTCTACGTTGTTGGCCACTGACCCAGGTAAAACAAAAGACCTCTGTGATGGTATAAAGGCAGACTGACTACTCATAGGATCTGGGCTCAGGTAGACAAAACTAAACTCAAAGTTGGGCCTTATAGATTGTCAAATAACAATAGTAACTGAACTCAGAGCTTCCTTGCCTACCAGCATGAAAATGAGAACTCCCTCTGGAAAGGAAAACTTTCCAGAGAACTGACTAGATTACATCTGGAATCCCTCCATATTCTGAGAATCCTTTGCTAGGTGAGGCTGCCATACTTCCCTTCCTCTGATGTCCCTGCTTTCACCGAAAATCCAACAACTACTTTACCATCTTGCAAGGGAAAGTTTGTTCTTCACTCGCCGACCCATCCACTGTTTCCCAGACCACACTGAGAATCTACCAGCATTCTCTGAGAGAGTAACTACAAAGTGAGACTGAAGGGCAAAGGTTTTGCCAGTTTAAAATAGAAAGAAAGAAGTGAAAAGAAGCTTAAAAAAAGAAGAAAACAATGAGCACTTAACTTGGCACAGAGGCACATACTTATATTCCTAGTAATGGGCAAGTTCAAGTCTCAGCTGGGCAATTCAGAGAAAGCCTGTCTCAAAATAAAAAAGAGAGCGGAGGACTGTAGCTTAGTGTGAAGGTGCTGGGTTCAATTCCCAACACTACAAACTACAAGAGCAACAAATAACAACAACAAAAACTCTTAGTCTTAAAGTAGTCATTGAAACATGTTAGATCAAACGAAAAGACTAAAATTTTACAGTCAGGTGAATTACTGATGTGGATGGTATTATCATTCTGAAGACACTGGGCTAAATCCAACAGCTGACAGCAGTTCTAATCATGTGCTCCATTTTTTATTCACAGCTGATCTATTGTGGCAACTTGTTTCTCAGACTTGCAACAGCAAAGTCTAGTGCCTTGATGCACAAAGTTATAAAAACAGCAGGAACCAGGTTATGTATCTGGGTGGAATAAGAAATGCCTTTTTTGGAAATAGGTAGATACTTGGATGATGAGGTGGCTTTCCCTCTCTTTCAACTTAATCTGATACCAAAGGCAGCCAGTCACATTTCTGAACTCGCCCTGATGAATCGTCACTCTGTAAAGGCTGTAGAGACCATCAAACTTGATATACAACTCTGTGATTAACAATCAAGCCCTCAGGTCTCTCTTTACCACCACCAACATGTATCTTTAATTATCTGCGAATATTATGAAGTAAATGCACAACCAAGTGAGAGACGTCTTAGCTAACTCAGTTCTCATTCTCGCCAGTGTGGGTTAGCCTTTATGGTCTGCCCTAGCTTACTCAGGCTAATAGAAGCTGAGATTCCAGAAATACCTTGGTGCAATAATGTAAAAGAAATAACTCAAAGGCTTAGGGAAATAGGAATGCTAGATGATGTTCAATAGATGAACTGCTCGCTCATTCATATCCGTTAAACAACCAGAAGACAGTGTTCACCAAGACCTTCAGAAACATTGGCAAGAAGAATCCTAGCATCTTTGGATACTGCTATCATGGTAATCAGGAAAAAATGCATGTTCTGATTAAAATGCATGTTCTGATTTCTGAGGGGAGAAATCCATGATCCAGGGTCACAGAGGTTAGGGGGAAACAAGGTGAGTGTCTCCACAAATACAGACAGCCTGGTCTGACCTATTGGGTCTGGCAGCAGCTGACTAACTATGGACTCCTTCCAGATAAACTACAGGCCAGCCTATGCAAGTTGTGTTCTGGGCAACATTAAAAAATGAAAGAGATGGGCCGGGGATCTAGCTCAGTGGTTCCGGCGCCTGTCTTGCTAGTGCAAGGACCTGGGTTCGATCCCCGGTAACCACATAACAATACTGGGCATGGAGACTCACGCCCAGCAGCAACCAGTACCACATACCACAGTGCCGGGTATGGTGGCTCACGCCTGTAATCCCAGCACTAGGGAGGCAGAGGCAGGAGGATTGCTGTGATGTGAGTTTGATGCTGAGCTCAGGGCCAGCCTGAACCACAAAGTGAGACCCTGTCTCAAAAAACCTTAAAAAAAAAAAATGAAAGAGAAAGAAAATACCTGGGATACGTGAATAAAGGCTTGAATGGAGACTTCCTGAAACTTATTTATAGGCTTACAAAGTAGGAGTGATATACGGATGATATAGGAGATGAAATAAGACCTCCAAATGATATAAGGGAAATATAATTCCCAACTTGTTATATGTCTTATACACTGAGTTCATGTTCTCTAAAACTGAAGAATGAATTATAGGAACAATGGAGGTTAGGAGTAGGAAATATTTATTGGAAGAATAGCTCCTGAGTGGCAGGAGGGATCCCAAATGTGTGGCCAAGAACCCTACTTTACGGGGAAGTTTTATAGAGCAAAAACCATATGTATACAGTGTGAGTTATACCTATATCCAATAAGGTTACAAGTATAGTCACTTAGTAATAATGATCCAGGGGGAAACAAGTTTCATAAAGTGCACATAGAAAGAACAAGGAGCTTTTCTAGGAAATGATGGGTCTGGAGGTCGTGGCCTGGAATGACTGATGTTTATCTAGACTTCCTTAGGCCAGGTGTTACCACTTATCTTGTCCTTTGAGGAAGAACACAGGCCTGGTTGGTTTCTCTTTATCTTGAGGCCCAGTCTCCAACAGAGGCATCTCTGGCCACAGATGCGATATGTTTAATCTTTGTCCCGACTCTCTCAAGGGCCTGTCCCTACCTGACTGCCTGTAATATCTCTGTTTAACTTACCTATCTGTAAAAATAGGACCTACTGAGCAAAAAATATGATAAACAAGATGAGTTATTAAGACACTCATCTGCATGCCAGAAGAGAAAGTAAATCGCACAGAATCACAAGGGTCCAATACCACATAATGTTCCTAGGGGTCAGGAGGTCTGAAGCAGATTGAAAAATAGTCTCCTAAATAAAGATTAAAATAACTAATAATCATAACCAAAAAAACTTACATGTGGAGTTGAGGGTATAATCACTAGACACCAAAACAAACTCTCATGTCAACAAAATGTTTTAATGAAGTCTAAAGACTAGGGATGAACTACAAAGCTTTTTCTATAAGTTCAATAATAGAAGACTTTGTAGTCCTGAAAAAATCCAGCAACTCAACAGTAGAATGCAAAAAATACTTCAATCAATAAATGATAATAAAAGAAATCCAAATTGCCCTTAATCATATGAAAGATGCTCAACTGGACTCATCAAAAGTGACATTTAAATTAAGATTACTGAGATACTATTTCTTACCAAACTGGAAAAAATCCCCAAAGTAAGAAACCACACATTGGTGACAAGGCTGTGAGAGGACTGGCACTCTTCTAAGTCACTAGCAGGAATACAGAAGACAGCAACCTCTGTGCTGTTAAATTTTAATTTATCAAATTTGTAAAAAAGAACAAATAAGTTAGTATTCTCACTTCTAGAATTCTGTTCCACAGATACATGTACAAAATGATGTATGTACCAGAATATTTATTTCATCATTGTTTGAAATGACAAATAATCCTTGCCAATAGGAAGCTGTGAAAAACCTATGGTATGTCTATACAACAAAACACTGTACAACTATTTAAAACATTGTGAAATTATTATATATACTGGTTCAGAAAATATGTAGGACACATATAGGAAAGGGTAAAGTGTAGAAAAGTGTATAAAATATGTTATTGCATGTGTAAGCAAAGTGAAAAAGATATTTGGTCATATTTGTTTGTATTTCTATAAAGGAATTTCAAAAATGTATTGAGGATGACTATATGTAGAGCATGGAATGTGACAGAGGAGGACATAAAAACAGAAGCCGTATGTGGTGGTGCATTCCTATAATCCCAGCACTTAGAAGACTGAAGAATAATACTGGTAATTCAAGGACTGGGCTACACAGTAAGTTGAAAGCCAGCCTGGGCTACATGATGAAATGCTGTCTCAAAACTCCCGAGGGAAGGGAGGGTGGAGAGAGAGCAATGAGGGCAGGAAAGTGGGAAGTAGTCTGTCATCTACTGGTGTAATATGAAATGAGGGATTTGTTCTCCAGTCTAATGCACTGATTATATACATCCTTTCGGTTATTTTGGCTTGGCTTCTACATGGATGCTCAAATTCTCAATTCCTTAAGCAATTTTGAAATGTATTTTATCCTCACAAGACAGTCCACTAATGAGTAATACAAGCCTGGTAGGGCACTCTGTCCAGAGAGCATCCAGGGACCCAAGTATTGTCTCGTATGTTGCTCTAGTGTGCCTGGGATATTGTTCTTATTTATATGGCTTATTTAGCACGATTGGTTGGGCAATCATATACCCAGCTAAAATTCTATTTTAAGTTTTAGATTCATATTTTAAATATGATGGGAAAAAGAGAATGGCTATTTTGGGATAGGTCACAGCCATCTGTCATGCTGAGTGATCTGAGAGGTCGTTAACTGTAAGATAGCTCAGAACACCAGAAAAATCTCTGGCTAGGTTAGGGTAGAGTGCAGGAAAATTTTGTCACTTGGTCTTTATCAGCTAGTAGATACGATGGAACTCAAGGTATGTCTGTGATCCATCAGGAGCCTATGATAAAAGTCTCAATAGATGAATCAGTGAAAATTCCTAGCAAAGGTACTTTTTTCAACAAATATTTATTTTGAAAAACAGACCTTGTTTTACTATTAAGCACAGGTAACACATAAATGGCATTTCATAGATTGTAGGCAAAGATCCTAGATTCACTCCCCAGTACTGACCCCCACCACACAAAGGTGATGCTATCTGGTCTTCTAAGCTATATGGTCAGCCACGTCCAGAGGAAGTAATGTATACAAGACCAGACATGAGCAGGCACATACATCACACTCCCACCATTTCTGTCCCTGCCATATGCCTATGCCTCTCCCAGCCCACAAAAGAGGTACACCAGACACAAAATGGAAAAACAGAACTTAAAGTGCACAACAGGTATCTATGAAAGGAAAGTATTTATGCTCTCTTATCTACACTGCTTTTAAAGAAGGCATCAGAAAAGGTAGAAATATCTTAGATACTAGGTCAAAAATAATAACTGAGACCTACAGAAACCTAACAGAAAACAGTGTATTACAGTAATTTAGAATAATTGTCTCAGGAGGAGTCAGGAAGCAAGGAATTGGGCTGGGGATGCAGCTCAGTGACACCATAGCACCTGCCTCGCAAGCATAAGGTCTTGAGTGTGATCCCCAGTACTGAAAAAAAAAAATCCCAAAGAATTAATTAGATGAGTGCCGGGCGTGGTGGCTCACGCCTGTCATCCCAGCACTCGGGAGGCAGAGGCAGGAGGATTGTGATGTGAGTTTGAGGCTGAGCTCAGGGCCAGCCTGAACCACAAAGTGAGACCCTGTCTCAAAAAAACCTAAAAAAAAAAGAAAAAAAGATGAAAGGGGACAATATTGAGATTGTAACAAAAAAGTAAGGAAACAAATTTTATATATATGGGGGGGTGGTAGGGTGGGTGGGGCTATGGGAAAAAATGAGAATTAAGTTGTGTCTTATACTGGTACAAATCCCCATTATGGAGTGCAATCATGATGTGTATATTTAATGTACCAATAAAGATAATTAAAAAAAAAGAATTAATTAGATGACTTTTTAAAATTAAAGAATCAATATAATTCAATTACTACTCTTTAATTATGGCAGCCATATTTAAATGCTGTAGAATATTTAGACCGATTTTAGAGTAAAAGATCAAGATGGCCTCTATAACATTAAGTACATAAATATCTATCTACTACATATAAATTATTGCTGGATGAGAAATAAAATAGGTACAGTTCTAACTACTAATTTAATTTTAGAGTATTCCTGGTCATTATAGGTAGGTTCATAGACATTGTCCTGAGAGACCCCATGAGCCCTCATGGAAGGTTTGAACATACTAAAGAATATGAAAGATAATCATCATTTGCCTCCAGTTGAGTCAGATGGTAGACTTACGGGGAGTCTAAAGGTGGGAGTAGAGCTATCCTAGCACTTTCACTGCTGTGAATGACAAAATCTATAGTGTTAGAAGCAAAAAGCTGGGGAAAGTTAAGTGGTATTCTGATTATCCCCAGTCCTGGTTACCAGCAGTTGTTGGGATTAACGTCACCTGCCAATCAGGGAAGAATAAACTGGGCATAATGGCCTCAGGAGCTTTCTTGCTGCTTTTCATCTGAACCCTACCTGCCTGCATCTCACACCGAGAGAATACCCTCATCCCCCATGGGTATTTCATGGGTGAGCTGTACCCAGGTCGGCTTAGTTGTAGGGTCAGTGGTGAGGCCAGCTCATCCTTCTTAGAAGTTATGTTCTCCAAATTAGCCATTAGCAGAAATAAGGGAGGAAGTTTGGATCTCACAGAACTATTTTGTCTTATTTGTCATTTTTTCCAAAACTCAATTGGGGAAGAAAGGTGTTATTTATTGAATCTCCTGAAAGCTACAAATTGTCACTATTGTTCCTTTCTTCTTTGAGAATAGCTGGATACAGGTGGGAGTGAGGAAACATTATTGATGTTTCTTCAATTAAAACAAAATGACCTGCTGAGCATGGCGGCACACATTTGTAGTCCTACAATTTGAGAGGCTGGGGCAGAAGTATTGAAAGTGTGAGGCCAGCCTAGGCAACCTGGGGACCTATTTCAAAATGAAGTTACACAAAAAAGTAAGGAAACAAATTTTATGTATATGGGGGGGTGGTAGGGTGGGTAGGGCTATGGGAAAAAATGAGAATTAAGTTGTGTCTTATACTGGTACAAATCCCCATTATGGAGTGCAATCATGATGTGTATATTTAATGTACCAATAAAGATAAAATTTTAAAAAAATGAAGTTACAAAAAGGGGCAGTGTGGGCAGGATGTAAAGTCAACATTAGCTTTTGGCTTTTAGCTCACAAGAGGCCAACTTTCTCCAATTGTCCTAAATCTCAAACCATCAACATAAGCCTCTTTCACCATGCTGCCCAAGTACAACCCTGGTGAGATATGTCATGCACCTGAGCTGTGCTAGTGGTAAGATTGGTGCTACATGTGCCTTGACCCCCAATATTAGCCTCCTGCATCTGTCTCCAAAGAAAGTGGGTGACAACAGTGCCAAGGCAACTGGTGACAGGGAAGGTCTGGGGATTATAGTGAAACTGACCAGAATAGATAGCCTCAGAGGGAGATAGTGACTTCTGCCTCTGCCCTAATCCCCAAAGTCCTTAAGGATCCACCAAGTGACAAAAGAAATAGAAAAACATTTAAGCACCTGAAAATACCAAATCTGAAGATTTCTTGACAGATGTAGTACTGATCTTTGGCCAGAGAACCTTCTGGGACCATTAAAGAGATCTTAGGGATTTCCTACTCTGTGAGATGCAATGACAATGGCCATCAACTCATGACATCACAAATAACATCAACAGTGGTGCAGTGAAATGCTCGTCTAGTTAAGAAGTATAAGAAAAAAATTGAACAAATGACTATCTGAAAAAAAGATTTAAAAACCAATAGCTTTTGTGTATGTCAACAATAAGCTAGCTAATAAGGAAAAAAGAAAACAATTCTATTCACAATACCTTAAAAAGTAGGAATTAGGAATTAGCCTAACCAAGCAGGTGAAAGAACTCTACAGCAAAAAATTACAGAACACTAAAGAAACTGAAGGATGCCCTAGAAGAGGAAAAGCCTTCTCTTGTTTACGAATCAGCCACGTTAATACTGTTTAAAGGGCCAAATTATCAAATCTACAAAAATTCAATTCAATCCCCATCAAAATATTAATGACAGGGGCTAGAGATTTAGCTCAGTGGTTCTGGCATCTGCCTGGCAACATAAGGTCCTGAGTTTGAACCCTGGACATCACATACAACAATTCTGGGTGTGGTGACTTATGCCTATTAACCCAGCACTGAAAATCACATACAACAATACTGGGCATGGAGCCAGGGATTTAGCTCAGTGGTTCCGGTGCCTGCCTTGCACGCCCAAGGACCCTGATTCGATCCTTGGTAACCACATACAATACTGGGCATGGAGGCTCACATCCAGCAGCAATCAGTACCACATACCACAGTGCCGGGTGTGGTGGCTCATTCCTGTAATCCCAGCACTCAGGAGGCAGAGGCAGGAAGATTGCTGTGATGTGAGTTGGAGGCTGAGCTCAGGGCCAGCCTGAACTACAAAGTGAGACCCTGTCTCAAAAAAACCTAAAAAAAAAAAATACTGGGCATGGTGGCTCACACCTGTAATATAAGCACTCAGGAGGCAAAGGCAGGAGGATTGCTGCCCTGAGTTTTTGGCTGGTCTGGGCTACATTGTGAGTTCAGGGCCAGCCTGAACTACAAAGTGAGACTCTGTCTCAAAAAAAAAAAAAAGTACTGGAGTGTTACTGGAGTTTTGGAGTATTATTTGGCCATAAAAAAGAACAAAATTATGTCATGTGCAGGAAAATGGATGGAATTGGAGATCATCATGTTAAGTGAGATCAAGGAAGTCAGATTTGGAAAGATAAGCATTACATGTTTTCTCAATATGTAGAATCTAAAAAAGATGAGATGAAAGTAGAAGACAGACTTAAAGTATAAGACAAAAGGGAACGAGGGAGAGGGGAAGTGTCATAATAGGATAAAAGGAAAATAGACATACTCAAAATATTTTATACGCATGTATGAAAATATCACATGGAAACTTCATAGTTTATAAAATAAGCAATAATAAAAATATACACTTTTAAAACATGATTTGACTGGATCCTGTGAAGGCACAGATGGGGAAAATGTGCTTTTCTGCCAAAAATAAAAAGCTAAATCATTGAAATTAAAAAAAAAAGAAGAAGAAAGGGCTAGGGATACAGCTCAGCAGTAGACTCCTCACCTTACATATGCCAAGGCCTACCCTGGGTTCGGTACCAAGTATCACAAGAGAAAGAACCTAGAAGGCAAGATGTTTACATTGTCAGTATTTAAGTGGATAAGAATGGTGTCTATATTTATAAAATGTATTCATATAAAAATGCATATGTTAGATAGGCATCGTGGTGCATGCCTGTAAACCCAGCACTCAGGAAGCTAAATCAGGAGGATTGCCACAAGTTTGCAGCCAGTGTGAGCTACTAATGACTAATGACCTACTTGACTAATGAGGTCCAGGCCAGCCTGAACTATATAGAAGACCCTGTCTCAAAGCAACAAAAATGTATATTTTAAAATCTCTATTTCTTTAGCAATTAGCAAAGTCTCTTTGAGGTCTTAGCTGGACCCACAAAGAACTCTCCTTACAGCTCATCCCCACCCTGACAGAGCAGGCATCAAAGCGAAGGAAAGATTCAGTGGCATTTAGACAAAAGTAAAAAAATTAGAAGGGATATAACAGCTGAGTCAGGATAAAAACAGTGAGAATAATTTTCTTTCACCCCTCACACTTATAGACCCAGAGACAGCGTTTGAGTTTAGTAATCAGATGTCTCTTTCCATTTACAACAGTATTCAACCCACTGCTTCCTCCATGCTGAAACTGCTTTTAACAGAGGCTTCCTGTGACTATCTAACCGCAGACTATGGGACAGTTTTCCAACTTTTCGTTACTGGATCTCTTCACCTTCACTGAAACTGTTGATTCACCATCTTCCTCACCAGCATCTTTGCCGTCACTTTTCCTACTTCTCTTTTCTGTCTCCTGACTGATAGTTCACTCTACTCCATTCAGGTATGGTCTTCTTCCAGATGCTGGGAACATGGCAGTAGACATGGCAACAGGAAGTCTGTCCTTATGGAGAAAGATAGAAATTCAACAAATAGATACCCATCAGTTATAATTAGCAATTATAAAAAGGAGCTGCTAGGAGCCTGAAGCAGGAGGATCCCTTGACCCCAGAAGTTCAAGCACATCGTGGGAGATAGAGCAAGACCATGATTCTTTAAATTAAATTATAATAATAAGCAGAGAAAGAGTATTAGGGACTGTGGCAGCCACATACCATGAGTCTGGCTTACACTGGGCATTCAGCAAAGGTTTCCCTAAAAAAATGCACTGAAGCTGAGGGCTGAATCTGGGCATCGCCAGGTGTGGAACTGAGGCCTAGTCCTCCAAGCAGAAGGAGCACAGTGAGGAAGTCCCAAGACAGGAAGTTTTCACATTCTAGGAACAGAGAGTCAAGCATGGTGAGAAGGTAGCAAAAGGAAGATAATAAAAAGGACAAATTTTGTAAGATCCTGTGATCATGTAGGGTTTGGGACTAAGCCTTTATAGAAAGTACTGAGAAGCCCTTGCAGTGTTTTATGGCAGGAAAATCACGCGATCATGTTCGTGTTCTGAAAAGTCACCTTCTAAATAAATCAGAACTTACCATTTTCCCCAAACCTGTTTCTTCTGCTCTTCTCCCATGTCCCTCAGGACAGCCTATAAATATCCGGCAAAAGTGCTTCTTTACTTTCCACTTCCAGTCAGTCATCAAATTTCTGGACTTGATCTAATTATTTCTAGGTACCCAATCTTCTCGCTACCTCTGCTACCACTGATCCATCCAGATCCTTCTTCTCCCTCTTTTTGACTATGCCATTGTCTTTTCATCTGCTTCCAGACTTACTCCTCCTTCAAGCCAATCTTCAGACTGCACCCCAAGTGATCTACCTAAGTCACATGCATGGCTGTGACCTCTGGCTCACCTGCTCTAGAACCTTCAGGAACTCTGCACTATGTCCTAAGGTGTACAGGGCCCTTGGCGACATGGTCCTTATCTGTCTGCATCTACTACTGCTACATCCAAGCCCCATATCTCGATTTTTAAAAAATAACATAGGCAAATAATGAAAATATTTCCAGAAAATATTTAAGCAAAAAAGAATCAATACAGGAAAAAGATACCAAGAAATCCACAGGCAATAAGGTAACTCTAGAGAGTAATTTTGACCTGACTTTTTTATATGACAAGGTCTTGCTTTGTATTTCAGGCTGACCTGGAACTCACTGTGTAGCACAGGCTAGCCTTGAACTAAAAGCAATCCTCTTGCCTCTGCCTTTTGAGTGCTGGGCTTTCAGGCATGAGCCACCATGCTTGGCACTGTGGTATGTGGTACTGATTGCTGGTAGGCATGAGTGTCCACACCTGGCACTATTGTATGCAGTTACTAAGGCCCTGGCACTTGCAAGGAAGGCGCTGGAACCAATGAGCTAAATCCCCAGCCTGACCTGTGATAATTACCAGTGTAGCTACAGGTTAAATTCTGAGAATTGAAAGTCTAAATTCTGTTCTTCATTGAGCCACTTATAATTGTATGACTCTGGGGAAGTTACTTTGAGTTCTGGGCCTCATTTTTCTCCAAAGAGTTTTTCAATAGTTTTTGTTTTTTTGTTTTTTTTCTTTTTAGTTTTTAAAACAGGGTCTTTCTTTGTAGTTCAGGCTGACCTGGAACTCACTATGTAGCCCAGGCCAAAATTCATAGCAATCCTCCTGCCTCTGCCTCCCGAGTGCTGGGATTACAGGCCTGAGCCGCCACACCCAACATTGTGATATGTGGTACCAAGGATCAAATTTAGAATCTTGCATTTGCCAAGCAGACGCCAGAACCACTGAGCTAGATCCCTGGGCCCTGTTCTTTGTTTTTTGAGACAGGGTCTCACTATCTAATTCAGGTTGGGCTTGAATTCACTATGTAGCCAGGGTAGTTTTAAACTCATGCCAATCTTCCTGACTCAACCTTCTAAGTGCTGGGGATACATGCATGTGCTGCTATACCCAGGTAATTCACTGGTTTTTAAAACCTGTCTGAACTTGTCTCTTTCTGTGATCTAATGGGTCCAGCTTCCCAGTGATGACAGTGTGCTCTCCCCACCTGCGCCAACCCCATTCCCACCCTTGCAGGCTGCCTGTGATTGGGTGTCAAGGATCACTGCCACCTATATAGCAACAGGAACTGGTAACTGGTGGCTGGAACCGTCAGAATCTTCCCTGAGCATTTCAGCAAACATGTAGGTTGAGGTTTTTTGTTTTGTTTGCAGAGCTAGAAATTGAACATAAAGCAACAAGCACATTAGGCAAATCTTCCACCACTGAGCTACACAGCCAGCTCCGCGCTGCAGTTGAATAAGAGTCTTAGAAAGCAATTGCCTTTGATTTCTACTTGGACCAACGGAAAAACGTTCCATAATAGCCAAAAGAAAAAGAAGGCAGTGTTGGGACCAAGTCCCACCAAGCGACAATCTCTCAGGACATGACATGATCTTAAAGTCCAACTGAGAGCTTTCTTATTCTTACCCAGCTGGGGACCATTCTTTCATAGGAGGAAAGTCCTGAGTTAGACTAAGGCACAGTATGTAAAGGCAAAATTTGTTAATCTCCATTACTAGGAGGTTTCCTATGCAAAAGTGAGTCTTTACAGAAGCCAAAAGCAATAGTTAGATCATTTTGTTACTAAGGTGAGTGCCTTCTAAAGGACTCTGCTTCTCAGGGACCATGTCCCATTGCTGGGGAATGAGTACAACCTGTGGCTGCACACTACGGTTGAGTGGAGAATTGCCATGGAGACAAGTACTGGGTTCACAGGGAGGTTATAGGACGCAAAGTGAAGGGTTTTGTTTTTTAAACAGAATGGCTGTCTTTATGCTAAATTAGGTCTCATGGTAGCATCATAATTAAATCTCTTCTTTCTTGGTTGCTGGTTCTGGAGGGTAGAAAGCTCCAAGAGTACAGATTGGGCTTTGAGGAAAGAAAGGGAGGGAGGGAGGAAGGAAGCAAAGAAATAAAGAAAGAGAAAGAGAGACAGAGAAAGAAAGAAAAAGAAAGAGAGAGAAAGAAAGAGAAAGAGAGAGAGAGAGAAAGAAAGAAAGAGACAGACAGACAGACAGACAGACACCATCTGCTTCTTAACTGTTCTGGTCTCTGCCTCAACTGGTTTAAATGAGGGAGGCTCCTCATCCTGGCAATTCCTCAGAATCAGATGGACAGATGCCAGCACCGACCGATAGTGCCACTTTATGTTGTAAACAAGGTGCGAAATGCTAGTCACACATGTGGGATTTTTTTCAGTTTTTTTTTTTAAAGGACAAAAGCAAACTGGAGAAATGAGGTCAATTCTTGTTAGATGTAAGATAACAAAGTTTCCAGCATTATTTTTATTATAACTATTTGATTTTTTATTATTTGGTACCAGAAATTGAACCGAGGGCCATATGCTTGCCAAGCAGGTGCTGTGCCACTCAGCTATGTCCCCAGCCTATTAGTTATATTAAATGAAAATCTTTGAACAGGGCCAGGGATTATTTTTAAATTTTTATTAGCATATTATTTGCAATGATTACATTCATCAATGGGGGGTTATAACATGTACGTAATATATTTTAATCTTTTTTAAGTCCCTTGTGGCTTCCTGCCCACCTCCCTCTCTCCATCTCTTGATTTCCTCATTTATAAAAGATTGAGCTCTGTGTCTTATTATCTATCTTCTATTTTTCTCTTTATTTATACTCTGGTATGCTCATATAAGAAAAACCATGTGATATTCAAGCTTGTGTATCTGATTTATTTCACTTAATATTATGGTCTCAAGGTTCACCCATTATCTGATAAATGACTGATTTATCTTTATAGCAGAGAAGTCCACTATTGTGTGTAATGACACATTTTCTTTATCCATTCATTTGTAGACATACAGGTTGCTTTCAAGATGTTGCTATGAATTTTGCTGTTATACATATGGATATGCACATCTCATTGTAATATGAAGTTTTTAAGTCAGAAAAATATCTACAGGAGGAATTCTTGGGTTGAATAGATTTTATATTTTTATCTTTTTGAGGATATCCACACTTATTTCCATAGTGGTTGAACTAGTTTACATACCATCAATGTAAAAGTGTTGTACGTATTTGTCATGAATATTGATCAGATCCACCATAGGGAATTTGTACCTGTGTATAACATATCTCAATTCTTTTTTTACTCCATCTCTTCAACTCTTTGTCCTGTCTTCATATACCGAATTTTGTTTCCATTTGTTTTCCCCTTTCCCTCTCCCTTCCGCCTCCCTCTTTCTCCTTCCATTTTGAACATATTATTTCTATTTCCCAATATGTATCCTCCATAATGCCCCTCATTTACCTTTCAGATTTCTCACACAAGAGAAATATACTATTTAAACTTATTTGTCCAATTTATTTCACTTGTTTATGTTCTCAAGGTCACCCATTTTCCTAGAAATGATTCAAATATATCCATATTTATGGCAAAAAGTACCCCACTGTACATAAACACCACATTTTCTTTATCCATTTATCTTTCTGATGGCCATATGGGCTGTTTCTAGGATTTAGCTACTATATATACATTGTACTGCTATAAACATAGGTAGGCATGTATGACTGCAGTATGATGCTTTTAAGTCTTTCAGGAAGATACTTCAAAGGAGAATAGCTGGGTCAAATGAAACTCCTGATTCTAGTGTTTTTGATGAATTCCATACTGATCTCCACAGTGGCTGTACCAGTTTATACTCTTACGAACAAGGGAGAAGAGTTGCTTTTTCTTCACAACCCTGTCAAACATTTGTTATTGGTTGACTTTTTTATGATATTCTTTCTGGAGATGGAATCTGTATTGTTTTAATTTGCATTTTTGAATGATCAGTGATGTTAGCAGTTTTTCATATATTTGGCTGCTGTTTGTATTTCATCTGACCACATGGCTGTTAATATCAGCTGCCCACTTTTGGACTGGGTCTTTAACATTTTTTGGGGGGGGGTGTTCTGATGTTTGAGTTCTTTATATATTTTAGTGTTAGTCTTTGGTCTTACAAATACCTGGTAATTTTTTCCCAACTCTATGCATTGTCACTTCACATTTTTGGTAGTTTCTTTGCTGTGCAGAGCTTTTAAATTTGATGTAATTCCAGTTGTTATTTATATTTCCTGTGCAGGTAGGATTTTGTTCATAAAACCTTTGCCTATACTTATGTCTTCTAGTCTTAGCTATTGTATCTTCCAGCAGATTGTTTCTATTTTCATATTTTGGTCCTTATTAATTTTAGCTTAGTACACGATGAGAAATATAGGTAGGTCCAGGTTTATTTTTCAGCATGTTGGAAAGTCAATTTTCTCAGCACCATTTATTAAAGAAACAAGATTTCTTCCAGTAAAGTTATCTGACCCCTCTGTCTGTTAAAGATAAGGTAGATGAGGGGCAGGGATTTAGCTCAGTGCTTCTGATATTTGCCTGGCAAGTGCAGGTCCCAAGTTCAATCCCCAGTAACCACAAACCACAATGTTGGGTGTGGCGACTCATACCTGTAAGCCCAGCACTTGATAACCATATACCACAATGCCAGGCATGGTGGCTCACGCCTGTAATCCCAGCACTTGAGTGGCAGAGGCAGGAGGATTTCTGAGTTCGAGCCGGAGTTCAGGACCAGCCTGGACCACAAAGCGAGATTCTATCTCAAAATAAATAAATTAAATAAATGAAGGTAAGGTAGATGAGTTCTTTTGGAGTTGTTTCTGCATCTTTTCTATTCTATTGATGCTAGGTCTGTTAAGAGGGAAAGCTTCCAGTTTTTTGACCATTTAGTTTGATGTTGGCTTGTGGTTTGTTATAGGTGGCTTTTATCAGAATAAAATATAGATTTTCTTTAGGGCTTTTGTTATGAATGGTTGTTGGACTTTGTTAATTGTTTTTTCTGTGTCTGCTGAGATGATCATGGGTTTCTGTCCTTGGTTCTATTAATATGATATGACATTGATTTGCCTATGTTGAACAATCTTTGCATCCCTGGGATGAATTCTAGGTCATAAGGTAGAATCTTGATGATTTGCTATATTCTATTTGCCAGTTTCTTATTGAAAATTTTTGCAACTATGTACATGAAGGAGATTGGCTTATAGTTCTCCTTTTTTTGGTTGGATCCTCCTCTGCTTTGGGTAGCAGGGTAATTCTTGCTTGGAGGAATGAGTTTGGAAATACTGCTTCCCATTTAATTTCATTAAAGAGTTTGAGAAGAAGTGACACTAGATCTTCTCTGAAGTTCTTGTAGAATTCAGCAGTGAATTCATCAAGACTTGGACTTTTCTTTGTTGGAAGTTTTTATTACTTCAATTTAATTAACTGTTACTAGGTTAGAATTTTTCTGTCTTCTTAATTAGCTTTGGTAGTTCATATGTATCCTGGAATCTGTCCATTTTTTTGAGTTTCCAATCTAATTGCATGGATTTGTCTTTTCTATTTAAAAGTTGGTTGTTTCCCTTTTTTTTAATTCAGTCTTTGTATTAGTCTTAATTGCATTAATTCCTGCTGATCTTTAAAATTTTCTCCTTCATATGCACAAGGGTTTAACATGCTCTTGATTTTAGAATCTGGAATTTCAACATTAGCTTATTTCAACTTGCTCTTTTTCTGATGTGAAATCTTTTCTGGTATAAATTTCCCTTATAAGACTGCTTTCACTGCATCCTGTAAGTTCCAGCATGTTATATTTACATCATCATTTAATTGTAGAAACTAACTACCTCTTTAATTTCATCTGTTATCTATTGGCTGTTCAGGAGTGTGTTAATTTCTAAGTGTTTCCATAGTTCTGCGGTTTCTTTTGCCACTGATTTCCAATTTCATTGCACTATGATCTGGTAATATGCATAGGATAATTTCAGCTACTTTGCATTTATTTACTTAAGCATTTTCTGAGCTAGCATGTAGTCTCTTATGAAGAAAGTCCTATGTGCTGTTGAGAATATGCATTCTGTTATTGAGGGGTGGAACACTCTATAGATATCTACTCTGCCCATTTGTTCAAAGGTTTGGTTCAGTTCTCATATTCTCTGTTCATTTTTGTCTAGCTGATCTATTTGTGACAGAGGGGTATTGGTGTCTCGTATTACAGCTGTATTAGTACTTATTTCACTTTTCAAATCCATTAGTTTTTAAGTGTGCTGTTACTTGGTGTACATATAATTGTCATTTCTTCTTGGATTGTTCCTCTAACAAGTATGCAATACATAGTTCCCTTTGCCTTTTCTGATCATTCTTGGCTTGAAATACATTTTATACTCAAATAAAATAGCCATCCCTCCTTTTATTCCTGGATTCCTATAACATTAGTTTTGTTTTCTATCCTTTTATTTTCAGTCTATTCTTTTTGAGTTAAATCTGTTTCTTGTATACAGCATATTGTTGGATGTTGTTTCTTGATCCATTCTGTTTGTTTCTTTTGGTGAACTGAGACCATTTACATTGATAGTTATACCTGATATGTATGAACTTATCCTCGTCAAATTAAGTTTGCTGTTTTTGGTTCTTTTTCTTTCCCCTCTGTTTAACTGCTTTCCATTCCTGATAGCTTCTACTGACATTCATGAAATTGTAGTCTTCTTTATCTCTTCCTAGGAATATTGGTTTGGTGGTCCTGAGCTCTTTTAAGTGTTCTTTACCATGTAAATATCATTGTTCCATCAATGTTGAAAGATAATTTTGTGGGTACATCTGTCTGGGTTAGATGTTGCTTTCTTTTAAGGGTTAGAATACTTCTCTCCAGTCTCTACTTGACTTAAAGGTTTGTGTTGAGAAGTCTGCTGTGATTCTGATGGGTTTTCCTATATAGGTGATTTGTTTCTCTTCTCTAACAACTTTTAATATTGTTCTTGTGTTGAATTTCTGGAATCTTGATTATGATGTCTTGTTATAGGATTTTTCTGATTGTGACTAACTGAAGTTCTACATGCATCACTTATTTGTATATCTAATTTTTTTTCCATATGTGAGTATTCTGCTGTCATTTCTATTGTTTTTTTATATCCTTTTTACTATCTTTTGACTTTACTGATTCCAATTAATCTTATTAATCTTTGCATCATCTAGTAGGTGCTGATTTTTCATGGTCTCTCGTTATTTTTAATAAATTTTTCATTTGATGATTGCTAATTATAAACCTATCTTCTAGATCTGATATTCTATCTTCACATTGGTTATCTGTGCTGAGTATACCTCTAGTAGAATTTTTAATTTACTGGATTTGTGTTTTAATGTTTTATGGAATCTCATTTTTACCAAGTTGGGCATTCTTGGTTTCCACCACTTTCCTAAACGTACTTATTTTTGAAAAACTGTATCTTAAGTTCACCATAATTACGATCATCTTTTCTTTAGTTATCTGTGTAATTATGTCTTTTTTTCTACAGAATTATTTACCTGCTTTGTTACTACCAGTGCTACCATTTCAGAAAGTTCAGCTAGTTGGCTTTTGATTTCTTCTATCTCAATTCCCCCCTGCCCGATTTGCCTAGTGTGAGTTGGAAGTCTGGGGTTGCATCTTGCTTTCGTATTTTCTATTTTTAAAAATTTGCTTTTTTAAGCTTATGAATTGCTTGCAGTAGGTAGCTTTATTACCAGTACTGAGACTTCTTTAAGAAATGACTACTTTCCTGAGATGTCTTTTAGGCATAGCTGGCTTTTGCATCTGTCCTGTGATCCTGCCTCTTCAGTTAGGGATGAGAGGATGTTGCCTGTTTGGCTTACCAACTAGTTCTTTGGTGCCTGGACTGTGGTATGACACCCAGAAAGCCTTGGTATTGGCATCCAAGTAAGAACAACTCATCATAACAACTATGTCAACTTGGATAAAGTAGTACAATTAATAATAACAAAAACATCAAGCACAGTCTAGAAAGTGACAAACTGTGATAGCTGTTTATTTGCCATCTTTATCTACCTATTTGCAGTCATAAATGTAAAAGAAATCAGAAAAATATATACAGTAAATATCCACATAACAGATTTTACCCTCAGGGTAGAAAATTTAAAAGATATGAGGAAAAATTAGAAAAATAGCAGAAAAAGACTAGAAAATAGGCTTAAGGACAAATGAAGATTATTTGAGCTTCAGGAAACTGGTGAAGACTGGAGGGAAAGGAATAAACAAAAACAATAACAAAATACTAAAAAGTGTTCCACACTAGTGGAAAAACAAAACCAATCAAAAAAAAAAAACAACAAAACCAGAAGGGAAAATTTTCTGTGATCAAGCCTCTAGTTATCTTCTGAGGTCTATAGTACTGTGGTAGTATCCAATTCATCATGTGACTTTTTTGTCACTAATAGAAAAAGGAGGGAGTTCAGATCCATGCTACAGGATACTAGCAAGCCTGCATTAGAATTAGGGCAGGTTGTTGGTTCTGCTGCTTCGACTCTACAGAAGCGCTGGCTGATCCTGTGGGCTCGGTGCTTGAATTTTTCCAGCCTATAACACACTCGATGTCTCTTGCCAGACTGACTACAGCTATCTCATGATAGACATCGCCTGCTTATATTTCACCTGGTCACTGTGGGATTTCAACACTGGGAGCCCTGAGATGAAGCCAACCCATGGTTGCTGTTGAGTCTTGCCATTTAGTTGATTCTTCCCTAAAATGGTATCAAGCCAAGAACTCTCTCCAGGGGAAGTGGGAGTTGCTTGGACTAGAGTCAGACACTAAGCTGCATCTAGCATCCATGCTTCATACACTGGTACCCTTTCCCTGCAGGCCTTTGAAATTACTTGTCCTGTGTCTCTGCAAAATCAAACTTATTCTCTCTCAGAAGCTGGGAAGAAAGTGCAGGGTGCCCCTTCCTTTTTCTGCAATGAGAGCTCTCTTCACTTTCTCCTTGGGCTCAAGTTTTCCCTTCAGATACTTTCTGGGTCCTGGGGATCCATCTCCCTCTTTCTTCTCCAAATTACCTTATTGCCAGTGTCTAGATTCCAAATGTTGGAGACATTGATTTGTTCCTGCTTACTGCTCTACCATCTTTCCAGATGTCTACCCATTTATTCAAAGATGTTGTTCAGCTGCATTGTTACTTTCTATTTTTGAACAGATTATGGAGTTCCCCAAGATTGTATTGGTATTTGATATTTAATCTCCAGTAGTAGTGTTTTATGAAGCTGGGTGCACTGATATTTTGTATATATTTGCAACTGTTGAAACTCTTCCTGTTGAATCATTCCCATAACTAATATGTACCACCTTCTTTGGATCTTCTGATCAGTTTTAACTGAAGTTGACTCTTGAGAATAAAATTGGTACTTCTGATTTCCTTTGGGGTCCTGGTACATGTAATGTTTTTCATTCTTTGATTTTTAATCAGTAGACTTCTTTTTAATTAGATGGGACTCATATATAACAAACTGTTAGAGGTCAATTTTTGATTCAGTCTGCCAATCAGTGTCTTTTAATTAGGGAACCAGAGCTATTTACATACAAATTTATTACTAAAAAGTAATGATTTCTAGCATTGTATTCTTTTTGCTGTTGTTTTATTTTTCCCTTTTAACTATAGTCATTTTGCTTGATGTATTCATTTCATCAGACATTTTGGCTTTGTTAGCTTATCTCTTTTTAAGATATCTTGACTATTTTTGGAGTGGTGATTGATGGTCATGAAATTCTTAAGGCATTCTTTGTCGTGGAGTGTCCTTATTTCTCCATCAATTTTGAAAGAATTTTGCATGATATATTAGTCAGGGTTGAAAGTTTTCTTTTAGGATATGAAGTACTTCATTCCAGACTTTCTTGGCTTTTATACTTTGTTTTGAAAAGTCTAATTCTTTTTTTAAAATTTTAATTCTAATGAGTTAGCCTCTGGAAGTGATTTTTCTGTTTTCCTCTAATAGCTTCCAAAGTTCTTTTTTTGTTTTGGGTTTCTGAAATTTTGACTATTATGTGCAATGAGGAGCTTTTTTTCCATTTATTTGGCATTCTGCAAATCTTGCTTATGTGTATGTTGAGTTCTTTCCCTGTGTTTCTGTAAACAGAAATTTTATTCCACATATGCTGACCTCTAATTTCTAACTCCAATCAATGTTCTTAGTTTTCTTATCATCTAGTAGCTGTTGGGTGAATTTTCCTTGCTTTTTTAACATTGTTATGGTTTCCCTGAGTGTATCAAAAGCATGATTCTATTCTTCCTTAAGGTTTCTTTTATTTCTGCTGCCATATTTTCATCTATTTGATAAACCTGTCCATTATGATCTGAATGTTTGGCCAGCTTTTCTAATTTTTCATTTCTTTCATAACCATATTGGCCACTCTGTTAGTTCTACTGTATTTTGGATTAGGTCACCTTTGAGTTTGATGATTATCTTTGCTGCTTCTTTAATTAAGCATTTCATGCAGCTTGACTATTTGGTGTCTGATTTCCTATTAGTATCCCTTTGGTCTGCTTTGGGACAGTGGGCAGTCTTTGGAGGAATTGTGTTGAAGATCAAAGTCTAAAAAAAAGAATTTGTTGTTGGTATGAAGAAATCTTTAGTTTCTGTTTTCCAATGAAGAATTCTTGGCCTTATTTGTAGAAGGTACCGTTTACCACTTCAACTTATTCCATTTCATAACACTAAACCTGGTGATTAATGTTTTGAGAGAATACTGGTTACAACAGTATCAGTGGACCTAACTGTACATCAAATAAAACTTCTTTTGGTCATTTTACCCTTTTATTGAAGCTCCATACAAAGTGTATTATACTGACATTTGTGGTTCATCTTGGATGCGGAGGATGAGGGGGTAAAGAAGAGAGGAAAAAAGGAGCTATGTTAGTAGAAGAGGGGAAGGTAAGAGAAATATAAATAGATGAACAAAAAGGAAGCTGGGCTCTGTTGGTTTTTAAGTTTGTTGAGACAAGATCTCACTTTGTTGTTTAGGATGGCCCTGAACTCACTATGCAGCCCAAGTTAGCCTCAAACTTACAGCAACCCTCTTGTCTCTGCCTCTCGAGTGCTGGAATTACAGGCATGATCCACCATGCCCAGCTTGTTGGAATTGTTTTTATAGCTGGAGTAAAGGGCTCATGTTGAAGAGTTTTGAAAGAATATGTAGGTGGGAAGAGGTATGCAGCTTAGTGAAAATATAGTTTGAGGAAAGAAAGTATATTTAGAGATTGAGGGAGACTGTCAGATTGACAGAATCTGTTAATATATTTGCAGTTAGTTTTGTTTGGATCTTCTAAGCACAATCTTTGTTAATGATTATCCTGAGGTGTGCATGGATAGTACTGTTCAAGTTAAAGCACTAGTTATTTCTTAGTCTCTTAGGTACATATATGTTCTATATGTACTCTCTATGTTTACTATATTATGTACCATATGAAAGCTATAGAGATGGAAACCAAGGAGAAGAAAATGAGGACAAAATAAAGAATACGGATAGTTGTAAAAGGACTAAAAGAGGAAGCAGGGCAAGGAGGAAAACCTTCAACAATGTAAAGTAAACACAACAAAAATAAAGCAAGAACAAGAGAAGAACAAGATAATCTAGAACAGGCAAGCAAGCAAGAAAACAAAAACAAAAAATAAAAACCTTCATTTTTATTGCATTAACCTAGAGTATCTACAAAGCTCCCTCAGAGTTGTGTGTGAATGCTGACTCCTACTAGGCATAGTCTGTCAGTGGTTTCCATTCAGGCCAATAATGACTCCAGCAGTTCCCAGTTTTTGGTTTTTGGTGCACTGTTATGGCTCTGCCTAGATTTTCAGTCTGTGAGTTTGAGGAATGTACCTCTTAATCTAGAAGGCCCTGTAGATGGTTGCTATGGCAACCTTTCAAGCCAAAGTGTGCCTCTGACCATGCTGACAAAATTTGGAAAGCAAACAGACCACTGAACTCTGTTCTGGATATAAGTTAGGGTGGGGGTGCTAACTAGATATTCACTGGATTTAATGCCAGTGTTCCCAGACCCAGCTTTGTCCAAAAGCTACTTATTACTGGCCTGGCTTATCGTGGATAGACTTCTCTTTGGAGGGTCAAACACAACCTCTGTATCCTTCCTGACCTTGGAATTATTTTAAATATAGATGTTCTGATAGAATTTTATTTTTATTTATACATAGCAATATAAAAAAAACCTCTTAAATTCATGTTCACTTGGGACTTCTGCATATACATTTTAATTTATTTTGGTTTTGCTCTTACTTTTAAAGGGGTTACAGGCTGGTCTTATTATCTGTGATGTTTTCTGGTTATCCTGTTAGAATCTAATTCTCCAGACCTGCCCACTAAGTCTATCATCTGAATCAGTTATCTTTCCTAGTAAGCCAGGATTAACAAGACAACAACTTATATACCATGAGCAAACTTTCTGATCTTCATCCCACAAGACACTTTGTATGATGTGGTCTGGTTACTCCCCCCACCTTGCTCAGGCTCCATCATTCTGCAGTACATCCTTCTCTCTCCCAGTTAATTTTGCAGCTTGTTGCTTTTTCTTCACTTCCCACCCAGAATTCAGGTTAGTGCTGACTACCATTGCTTCTCCCATACATCACCATAGTTATTGCCTTCCTTGGCCCTTACCATGGTCACTTATCACATCACTGTTTCACAGCAGTTGTAATAGAGAACAATCCTAGGGCTGAGGATTTAGCTCAGTGATTCCAGCATCCACCTTGCAAGCACAAAGTCCCAAATTCAATCCCGGTAACCACATACAACGCCTGGCATGGTGACTCATGCCCACCAGCAATCAGTATCACATACCACAATACCGGGCATGGTGGCTCAAACCTGTAATCCCAATACTCAAGAAGCAGAGGCAAAAAGATAGCTGTGAGTTCGAGGCTCACCTGGGTTATGTAGTGAGCTCAGGGCCAGCCTAAACTACAAAGTGAGACCATGTCTCAAAAACAAAAACAAACATAAAAAAACAAAAAAAAGAGCAATCATGTAAGTACATGGATGGTCGGATATCATTCCCTACTTAAAGCTCTTTAGTGTCTATTGTCATTAGGGTAGACAATGACACTATCCTCTAGGGGTAGTAGATGACAATGACACTACCTAAGGGTAGATCCTTAGTCCAATAAGCTGTCTATTAGTTTGTTTCTTCAGGGCTGACAGAAGCTCCTTTCCCTTTCAAGATGAAACAATATGCTGTTTTCTTATCTCCAAGTCATGGTTTAAATGTCTCTCTCTCAGTGAAGCTTTTCCTTTGGTCCCTGTTTGTTGTAAGCAAGTCTACCTAAGTTTGGGGAAAAGTTATGTCATAATTAAAATTATGATTAGGCCTTCTTTTCCTACCTAAAAGCCCACTATGATATATTGAGACATCACTCTGTTTTTTTTTTAGGTTTTTTGAGACAGGGTCTCGCTTTGTGGTTCAGGCTGGCCCTCAGCTCAGCCTCCAACTCACATCACAATCCTCCTGCCTCTGCCTCCCGAGTGCTGGGATTACAGGCGTGAGCCACCACGCCTGGCACGACATCACTCTGTTTTTGTCTCCAGTCACAGCTTAGACCTCAATTACCCACTGATGCTGTGATGCTCCAGTGCAGGAGTGCACAAATGGAAGACATCCTGGAGAATGGACAAATTCCTAACCAACAGTTCCTCAGTGTTCTGAACCTCTGCCCTCTTAGGTGAGCTATTACATTCGTTACCGCTAGTATACTAAATAAAGTGTTGCAGGTTCTAGGTCTTTTGTCTCTGCTGTCCTAAGCAGCACTAATTAGGTCCAAGATGGCTTTTAAGTCTTTTTTTTTTTTTTACCTCTGTGTAATTAATTCACCTTGTGCTGCTGTGGCTCACAGGAGACTAGGACTTAACTAGTTAAGTTCTAGGTTCTAGTTACAAACCCTTTCCTGTTCCCTACACCTGTTAGATCTCTGTATGCTCTTACGGCTCCCAAACTCAGTCCTAGTAACAGTGGTCACAATTACAGGTAACTGAAATATTTTAGGTGATACTGGACATCAAACCCAGAGACTCATGCATGCTGAATAGGTACCACAGAACTATATACCAATTCCCTAGCAGTTTCTTGTACCTAATAAGTGTTCAATGTATATATAATAATAGCTTTTCCTATATAGATCTACTTAAGTCTATGGAGACCACTGTATTTGCTTTACTCTTCCTCTACAAATTCATTTCTTTCTGACACAGCCTGACATAACTCCTTCAGGACATACCTGTTGATGTATGGATCATGAAGGGTATTACTAACTCAGTACTCTGAATTGTGGAATTACTGGTCCCAATGCAACTCTTCCCACAGGCAGCTGTCTCAAGACCTTATACAACAACTTATTATCACAGTGCACCTCTCTGCTGGCTCGATGGGCAAGTCTGCTCTGTGTTGGTACGGGTCTCCAGTGAACCACACAGGAACAGATGTGCAAATCTCCATTCCCTGGACAGTATAAAGACGAAGGGAATTTTTGCATTAACATTTATGGAGGACCAACTGATACTTACTGACAGTGTCACTGAGGGCATATACTGGACTCTTTTTAAACTTTTGCTTGTTTTCTTACTGTTGCACTCACACTATAGAACAACAGTTGTGATACTTTTGGTTCCTTATTTAAGGGTATTTTTCCGTAGACCCCCTCCTTCAAAACAGTAAAATCATGCTATTTTAGCACTGTTTCCAGATCTGTCTACTGTTTGGCCTAAGACTGAGCTAGACACTTTTCATTATTTAAGCACCTGAGTGACAGAAAATAGGATTTCCTGTCCAAACAGTATCAGCCTTTTAGTTAGTTCATTCAAAGACCTAAAAATAAGTGCAGTCTTTATGGGCTTTATGTAGCTGCTCTTGATAGCCTCAAGTTTAGCTTTTTCAGGTTTTGAGGTAAATTTCACAAATCAGTAAACTACTGAGGTTTCCTAATCTTTTATTTTTTTAAATAAGGCTCCTGCTGTCACTCAGACTGTCTTTGAACTTGAGAACCTCTTGCCTCGGCCTCCCCAGTGTGGGATTACACGTATGTGCTACTATCTGTGGCATTTTTTTTTTTAAGATACAGTTTCACTATATTGCCCCAGGCTAGTCTCAAACTTGTGGGCTCCAGTGATCCTACCACCTCATCCTTATTAAATGCTACAGGTATAGCCACTGTGTATGGCTGCCTTCCTAGATTTTAGTCTCCACAATAAACTGCATGAAATGATCCCCGTTCTGAAATCTCTACTCACCAGGAAAATGACTCTGATTACACTATTGGGGAAATCTATTCAGTTGTCTTTAAAGCCATCATCTCTCATCCTACCGATCAAAAGAAAAAAAAATATTCACAGTATTATGAAATACACCACAAAATTGGAGTTCCTATTAATATGTGGAAATTGGTGTGTAGATACCTATTTTTTTCTGTTTGTATGTTTAGCTCATTGTTGTTAAGTCTTTAGGTAAGTCTGCTTAAAATTTCCTTAACATGTGATACCCTTCAAGTAATTTTTAATAACAGTATCTCCTAATAAATTTGGGGGTTTTTTTTCTCCAGTACGGGGACCCAACTAAGGACCTTATGTATTGGGGCAGGTACAGTGCCACTGAGCTAAATTCCCAGGTTACAATTTTATCTTTTCATTTTTTATTTTTTGAGACAGGTCTAGCTTTGTAGTTCAGGCCAGTCCTGAGCTCACTATGTAGCCCAGGCAAGCCTTGAGCTCATAGCAATCCTCCTGCCTCTGCCTTCCAAGTGCTAGGATTACAAGTGTGAGCCACCACATCTGACACTGGAATGTGGAACTGATTGCTGGTGGGCATGAGTCACCATGCCTGGCATTGTTGTATGTGATCACCAGGAATCAAACTAGGGATGCTTGCAAGGCAGGCACCAGAACCACTGAGCTAAATTCCCAGCCCCTAGCCTACAAATTTTGGTCTTTACTGCTCATTGGTCATTCAAATTTTCCAATCTTAAAATTCAAGCAAAATAGGTCAGATCTTGAAGTCAAACTCTACAAATTCGCTGCTCAAGATCTGTGACCACTATGCTGGTATTCCTGTCAAACTTTAGTACCTTCTAGACTGACCTGGTGAGGATTAAATGAATCAATAAATTTAAAGTGCCTTGGTAGAAGTTGAATACTTAGCACCTACTACTTATTTCTATCTGATTATGACCTGTCAAGAACACAAACTCCCCAAGGACAAAACTTTTGTGTTTTGTTAATTTATATATAACCACAATAGTGCCCAACACATTTTAGATGCTTTTTTAAGACTGTGTTTTGCTATGCGGGCTGTGCCTGAATTATCATCTTCCTGTAGTTGAGCAGAAATGTCTATCCCTCCATCCAGCTAGACACTTAGATTGTTAAATGAATTTACCTATTATACATTGATAGTCTCAGCCAATATTACATATTTCTCTATCTCCACATATTCCTTGTTCCCTTGCTTACTCTCTTTGTTCTTCACCAGCCATTTATGTTGGGTTAGTCATATCCTCTTCATGTCCAGCTAAAATTGCAGCCAGATGGATTCTTTCATCATTCCAGGGGCAAATAATCTTCGTGTAGATACACTATCACAGTACACTTTGTTAATTACCCAACTATATTACTCAAGACTAGACTATTACCTCATAACATGTCTGTTGGACAATGAATGTAGGATTTAAAAAATAGGCTAAGATTTAATAATCTACTAGTGCACTTTTTTTTTTTCATTTTTAGAGCCCTATCTTACTGTTGTGGCAATCTTCTTAGGATTCTGTGTGGGGAACAACGTCCCACTGGCAGTGGAGCCAGAAGTATGGGGGCTTAGAACCAAGTAAAGACAATTATGAAGCTCATTGAAAATAGCCTTGAACACAGAAAATACTTCCCAGTTATATGCTGTACCGTAAATATTCCACAGTTTTGTAGCCATAGTATGGCATCTGAGGTACATCTTCTACATCTAAGTATGATCAGGTAGGATACGTGGCAGTGTTCTGATAATTACAACTTAGTATGACATGATGTAAATTGTAGTTTTTCATTTTACTCACAAAAGAATAATCAGAGGCTTTAGTTCTCACAGTAATGATGGCTGTGGGGTCTCAACTTGATTGGAATAATTTGCTTTTCAAATTTGCTATACTCAGTAGAACAGAACAGAACTCTTGAGAAAAGTGGAAATAGCCAGCCTTGGGACTTTTACTAGTTAGTTTGGCAGACTGACAAGCGATTTGATCGATAAGTGCAAATTAGGTTAAGTTTTCTAAACAATAGCTCCAATTTAGCCATGACTGCTCCTTCACTGTGGATCTGGATGCTCCATCCTCAAGAGTTCTGAGCTTGTTATTAACACTCATACCTTGTTGAAACAGCTGTTTTGAATGGACAGCACATGGACTCATGTTGATCTCTGAAAACCTCACAGCAGAACTCCACAGAAATTCCTTTGGCTTACAATACATAACAGCTATATTGTTCAGTGATTTGGGCATTCTAACTGGGATTCTGTAGGGCTTGAGATTTCCTAGTAATCAAGAGCGAAAACTCAGCAAACAGCCCATCAAACATTGCTGTTGACCTCTGCTGATGTGCTTCTCTCTCCCATCAGTAGGATATGCTCAAATTCAACTTGCTTAAAATCTCAAGACCAAGGAAGAAGAAATGATTTCCAGGCAGGTTTCCCACCTCACCCTGCTCATACAGACAACACTGAAATATGCCAGTGTTCTTACTCAGATTCTACCAGTGGATCTTTATCTCTGTGAAGATTATTTTCTTTTAATTGGTCAGATAGACCATCCTTTAAATTGTGTGTAAATCCTCTGTAATGAAGTACCTGCTCTGAAATGGAGAAAATATCTTAAAAGAAACTGAGAGGTGGTTTCTAATAATATCTCACAATGGAAATTAGATCAAAAGAGATCTTTAAATCAAATTATTTTATATAGACTCTATAAAGGTCATGGGAACTGTATGATGAAACATTCTTAGGATAAGGATATAACAGAGAAAGAAATACCATATTTCCTAAGAAGTAAGTCAATTTAAAAAGTTTACTTGTAGAATCAAGCTCTGTATATTCACATATTTTGTGTGTAAACCAGTAACAATTTCACAAAGCTAAAAGTAACTTCAGTATTTAATAGTTCTTTTTTTTTGAGATGAAGTTTGACTGTGTTGCCCAGGCTGGCCCAAATCTCCTAGACTCAAATGACCTTTTAACCTCAGTCTCTTCCACTAACTTGGCCAATACTTTTGTTCCACTGTTCCTGGCTTAGTATTGGGCGGCAGGGGGTGGGGGGGGTGTGGTGCTGGAGAATGAACTCCGAGTCTCATATATGCTAGATAGTCAATTCACCATTGAATTACGTTTCTAGTGTTTATTTTAAATGTTGTGGTGAAGTCTTGTTAAGGTGTCTTGCCTGGCTTTGAACTACAGACCCTCTTGCCTCAGCCCTTCAAGTGGTGAGATTATAGGCATATGTCATTGCATTTGGCTAGTTTCTTTTTTATTTTTTTTTTTGAGACAGGGTCTCGCTTTGTAGTTCAGGCTGGCCCTGAGCTCGGCCTCCAACTCCTTGACTTGTAGGCTAACCAGAGCCTTCCGAAGAAGTGTATGTGGAACCTTGGAGTCAAAGGAGAGCAGCACTTGAACTTACCCCAGTAAAGCCCAGTTTTCACTACAAATGACAGTTGCCAGCACCAGGGAGGGTCTGGTTGCCATTAGGTTGCCATTAATCCTCCTGCCTCTGCCTCCTGGTGCTGGGATTACAGGCATGAGCCACCATGCCTGGCACTATGGTATGTGGTGCTGGTTGCTGCTGGGTGTGAGTCTCCATGCCCAGTATTGTAGGTGGTTAATGGGGAATCGAACCAGGGCCCTTGCACTTGCAAGATAGCCCTAGTTTCACTTTTTAAAACAGCTTCAAGTACCACAGCAGCTGCTTAGTAATTTTATGTAACTAAGCCCTTTGCTTAGAGTGCTCCAAATATTGCTTCCAGTATGACACAGATCATAGAAGGATTGTCTACATCTTATTTTGGCTTCTAAGAGAGTCAGAGCAGCTTGGAAATGAGGTCACTTAGTTAAGGAGTTTGTTAAAATATGGCAAAGCAAAAATTCTTAACATCTTTTCAATACCTTTTTTTACTAGCCTCTAACTTTGTAATTGTCTTAATCTGTGGAAGTATCAAGTCTTGCAGTTAAGGGTTATATTTATGGTTAGGAAATTACCCATTTTGCCTATCTCACGTGTGTGTGTGTGTGTGTGTGTGTGTGTGTGTGTGTGTGTGTGTGTTTTTTTTTACATGTTAGGGATCCAACCAGGAATCTCACATACGTTCTATCAAAGCCTCCCTCAGCCTTCTGGAACTGCTGAAATTATACACGTATGCCACTGCACCTGGCTCTCTCATTTGATTCTTAATTCAGTACCCTTTTAACTCAGAAAATGGCTTACTGAAAGTTTCTCATAACTAAAACTGAGACCAACTGTCAACAGTTTAAAGTAGTGTAGGAATGACATCCATGGGAGAAAACGCACCAGAGCCTTCCGAAGAAGTGTATGTGGAACCTTGGAGTCAAAGGAGAGCAGCACTTGAACTTACCCCAGTAAAGCCCAGTTTTCACTACAAATGACAGTTGCCAGCACCAGGGAGGGTCTGGTTGCCATTAGAGACGAAAAGAAAATGCGCCTGATATCTTGGGACTTCTCTTCTTTTACAACCTCAGCTGTTAAAAGATGAAAACCAGGCAGAGTTAAATATAACCCCCCAACCTACCAACTACCCCTGCAGCAATTTTCTATGTTTCCTTTTTCTACCAGTTATTGTTGTCATCAACATAGCCACAGTGCACTGCCCCTTGGAACAACTCCCCACTAAGAGGCACAATGTTAAAGAGACAAGGTACAGTATTTTCCTTTAGTGCTGGAGACTGACTCTAAGGCTTTAAGTATATGATGCACAGGCCCTATCATTCAGTTATACCCCAAGATAAAAGATGTGGTTTTGAGATAATATCTACGATCACTGCATTTTATACTAAATAAAAAAAAAAACAATTTCAATCACCTCAAAATAATATTCTACCAGTGTAAAATTATAACAAAATATTTAAATTTTCAAGTTTGTCTCACCAAAATTGAAGTGTATCAATAATTGAAAATAAACACATAGAAATAAGTCATTTTCAAAGACAATCAAATCTACTTCTTATTCAAAGTTCAGTACTTCCATTTAGATTTATAAATCTTTTTATTGACAAAACATAACGTAATACTTTTCACTAATATAAGTGTTCTATTTTAGAGACCATGAGAAAATATTTCGGAGAAATAAAACCAAAGAACCCCAAAAGACAGTGTCATATACTTCTCATTTTCCTAGTAGTCAAGCCACTTAGGAATGAAGTGGACACAGTTCTGTTTAGACACTACTACTGATGGGGATGATACATGTGTAGAGTATATATAAAGTTCAAGGAACTGAACCTATACTTTTATTTTTCAAATGTCAAGTCTAACTTTAGGATGTAAAACTAACTTTACACCCTCTAAATCTGTCTACCAATTGCTACTGCAACGTCATTTCTAGTATTTATCCTGTGGAAAGACTGATAAGACAAAAGTCTTAAATGTTATCAACTGCTAAAAACAACAAGGAAGAGTTTAAAGAAGGAATATATTTGAACCACATAAACAAACAAAAGATATTACATAAGAAAAAATAATGTAACAATTCATGTAAGTACCTAACATGAGCATGCTCTTACATCTAAAACAAAAAAGTAACATTGGTACTATATATATATATTTGACAAAGTGTGCATTAAAGAAAACTCTAATATAAAACATTTAAAATGTGGAGAATACTTTTTCAAGATACAGGAGATAATTGTTAAGATAGGCACACCCACAATTCTTATAAAAACATGCTTGCAAAGATAAAAATCATCCAATTGCTCATTTCTCAGATGTACAAAAGCTATGAAATTGTTAATTACTGGATAATGCCTTCTTTTTTCACTTGCATTGTTTTGAGTTTCAACACTGATTGGTATGAGTTCTGGCTTTTATAATTACTGCTATTTTTCAATCTGTTATGCTTGAACAGAATCTATTTAGTATTAGTTCTTAAAACAGCAACATTATTTGTATCACAGTCACTTGTTTTATTTTTTAAAGGCAGTTATGTTTAGAAAACAGCCATTACAAAAGAGTGCTTTAGAAGATCTGAAACTTCAAATCAATGTGTTCCATTAATCTAACTAGATCTAAGAATCCTTTAACTGGAAAGAACACAAATGTAAAGAGCTGATGAATTTAGACATTATAAAATCGGTTTATTGTAAAAGCAATTCAAGAATAACCAGTTAAAATCTTATTCCCATGCTACCCAATACAACCAAGAAGCATTAAAACACTTTTACATTAGGAAAATGGACATAAAGCAAGAAAGACCACATTACGGTTGTGATTCAAACTCAAAAGGAGAAAGGACTCTTAGGTCTCCTTCAGGTCAGTACAAAGGGTATCATAAGATCAAAGCACTGTGTCAGGTACACAATGCTGCTACAACACTGAGGTATAATTCAGCAAATTAAAGTCCAGGGGAAATGAAGACTATATATTCTTTTTTGCAGGTGTATGTAAGTGATTGAAATTTTAGGAACAACTGCCTTTAATGACAGCAAGATGCAAGACAAGTCTTTATTAAAAAGAAAGAAGTTTATAAAGTTTTCTATCAAAGTCTCACTAACTCTGCACAACCCACACCCACCTTCCCACCCTCCCACTAGGCTAAAGCTACTCTGCTGATATATATATAAGATGTAATCTTAATTTGTATCTTACTGGCAAATTGTAGGCACTCCTTCTAAGTAGCTTTGATCTTCTGCACATTAACAACCACCGCAACATTCTGCATCATCCATATGCTCAATTTTGTCTCCCAGGTAGAATTTCATTATTGTTATAAAACTCAAGGCATCTGCACAGTGGCCATATACCCCAGATGTAATTCAAGATTGAATTCAAGATTGTTTTTTAAATAAATTCTGTAGAGTCAATTATGATGAATGACCAACCTATGAATCATTATATACAGTACAGTGATTTCATTATTTTTGAGCACTGAAAAGTCTTTAAAACTTTTTACTTCCACTTTTGCACTCCTCCAAATTGAAGGGTCAAAATACTTAAGATTTTGTAACTGGAAAAACAAAAACAAAAACAAAAAACCCTGTCTTCCCAAGCTGAGGCTTTTTGTAGAAGCTTTAGCCAGGAAAGGAGATTTGTCTGTAATAAACCCTTGAAAATAAGGGCTTATTTTAGAAGCACTGAAAGACCCTTAAATCATAGAGGGGCTAGCTGGTGCCACTATAATTTACAACCAACTGCTTCTTCATAGCTTATACTGAAGAGTTAATTCATACTCATTGTGTTCATTTTAAAAAATACTCTTTGGAAGCCATTATTACTTCTGTAGACACATACTCTAGTTATATCTCTTCCTGTAAAAATAAAGGTATAACCAGGATTATCTCTTATTTCTTTGCTAAATTCAGCTACCAATATACATTTATTAATCCGATTGCTTTACCAGCTAACTCATGACCTTACAGTATTCTACATACTACCCAGGATCAATTTTCAGCATACACAAGTAGGAGCAAGTCTTATAAAATCTTATTTCAAACTACTAATATTTACTGTGTTCATTATACATGAAACCTAAGGTACTAGAATTTCCTTCCAAAACTAAGATGAAAGTTAATTTCCAAAGCTAATGGAAGGTAAACCACTATAAAGCTTACTTCTGCCGTGTACATTACTCTCAGTACTTTCCCATCAAGATTCAAATTAGTCCAAGGAGGACATTAAGCCATTTCTTGTTTGCTTCTTTTCAATTCATCAGATAATATTTATCATGTGTTAAGAGGCCACAGAGTACTCCTCTATGTACTACCCATAGCAACACCCTTTCTGGAATACTAAACTACCTCAAACGTGTAGATATCCCCAACCAGAATTAAATTCTTTGTGAAATATAAAGTACTAGCCATGTAATCTAAATGCATACATTCAAAGCTACCAATTAAAAAATAAATTGGAAAGTAGGAAAAAGGCTAAAAAAAGACATTCTGCTATCACACTATTATAAACATTGTGTGTGTGTGAATATATAGAAAAAGCAGATAATCAAGATTTAAATAGATGGCAAAACCCAGGAAATATAGATTTTACCAAAGAACTACAATAACCTTCTTCCCAAGCTACAACTATAAACAGATTCACTAATATAATAATTTGTCTAGGTTCTGGAAAAAAAAAAAAAAAAACCAAACAAAAAAAAAAAAAAAAAAAAAAAAAAAAAAAAAAAAAAAAAAAAAAAAAAAAAAAAAACCAAAATGAAACAAAACAAAAAACCACCAACAAAAAATAAAACATCCACAAAAACATCCACCCAAACCTATGCTAGAGTATGTGGCAATAATTAATGTATTTCTGTGGAAATTAAGTCATGCCTTATAAGCTCCTAAAATAAAATCAAGGTCACTATGTGACTAACAATAGCACTAGGGGGGGAAAAGAACACTGAAAGTAAAACAGTCTTTTGCCTTGGTTTCAGCTATCTTTTCAAATCAGCACTAAGTACTTAACATCAGGTATAACATTTTTGGCTTGTCAGACCAGTAAGACATGTTTTGCCACTGGCCAAAGGCAGCTGAAGAAACAACTACTCAAACAAACTAAATGCTGTGACGTGAAGCATTTGATTTCTAAGTCTAAACAGTTAAAATGATCAGTGAATATCTAACTGGGCAAAAGGAATGACATCCATCATCCAAACAGGCTCATTTCCCCCAGCCCCCAAAATGAACAGTAGTTATAGTAGCAAAAGAAACAAAAAAACTTTTTTTGATTCTTTAGGGCCAACTGTGAAAGAGGTCAGCAATATATTAACAGCAGCAATGGACAAGGAAGAGCAAAATAATGGATGAAAGAATCTTGCTGGACGTTTGTTCATCTTTTTCTGTATTAGCCAGAAAAACTTAACGGGCTTATTTGGAAATTTCAGGTATACATGTCTTATCTCCTTAGATCCTTCACAGATTTAGAAATCAGTCTACCTGAGGGCTCTATAACCATGTAAGAAAGCTTTCTTTATCTAGCTTGGTGGCAGCCAAAACAGATTCCATGTCATTAAGGATGTCAGAACTCAAAGCTTCCTGCAGACTGGGCATCAGCTCCTCTCCTTCTATGTTCATTCCATCTCCTTCCAGTGTTCCAAGGTCCACATTTGTTCCAGGAATGGCTTCAAGGTAGTCTGGGAAACGGTTCTGCTGTGAGGGCAAGGTGCTTTGGTTGATAGTATCACCTAGTTGAGGCAGAGAAGACAATAAAGTATTTTTTGAAACTAACATCACAGCAGATCACACAAACACAGAGATGTGCAAAGAGAAAGAAAGTGCCCCTGACTGACTGGGACTGATGCCCAGAATTTATTTTAGAGAACAACACACAATAATGAGATAGTGATGTCAAGTATACCTTGCTTTAAACACTGGTCAGATATTCAATGTACAGTCTGAATGCTTATTATTAAGTGTAAAGCTGAGAAAGGGGTTGTAAAAAAAAAAAAACTCTCAGAAAATTATATGCAGCAGGGAAAGAAATAACAAGTAAACCATGCAACGTTATCACCATGTTACTGACATTCAAAAATACACAATCACAATAAAATTACAGGTTTAATAAATGGTACAGACTTGTTTTTCTCTTACATACACTTCAGAGAGCACTAAAATACAACACTCTAATCATGGAGATTCACCTTGAAACAAGCTCCCCAGAAGTCCTTGAATAAGTAAACCTTTCTAGTCTTGTTTCTGAATTTTCCAAAGTAACTTGGTTACAAAACCTTTTTTGTATATGACATTAATATTCCTCAACACTTCAATAGACTGTATGTTCTGAAAAACTAAAGTAATTCACTAATAGGGGTATGAATAATAAAGAAATAAGAGTTGAGGATAAGCAACATGCACAAGTTGGACTGGGAGTGGCTCCTAAGGATGACTTAAATTCTTAGTAAGTAGAAGAACAGTGGTATGGATGCTAGGAAGCACCACTGTCATGAACTGGACAAGCATAGAGACAAAAGACTTGCTGAACATTTTCAGACCTGGCAAGCTGAAGAGCTGCTTCATCCTTTGCCAATTACTAGGCTCTGACAACTGTCAGACCCAGAGCAATGGTCACCAATAAGTCGTAGGAGAAACAGTTCCTTAATTACACCTGCAAGGTAGTTATTATGTATTTCATACATATTTTGACAATAAAGTAGAAGCTTAGCACTAAACCTTTCTCACCCAGTTTCCTACGTCTCCTAACACCTAAGTTAGACTAAAAACGTCTTACAGAAAAGAGAAGACGACTCACATGTAAAGTAAGAACATAAATTTTCAAATTTAAGAACACAAAGCTAAATGAAAGACTTCGAACAAAGACCTTAATTATCTTACCAACTGACATATTAAAATGTCATGTTACCAGTTTTATCCAAATAGAGCTAGTATGCCCACTCCACGACATTTAAAAAGTAGGAAAATATTTAAATTACAAATCACTATATAGAAAACAAAGTCGTCTCAATTTGAATTGAAGTTTACATAATTTTAACTGATTTTCTTCTGAACCTTTGCTCACCACATGCTATCAGATCTAGTGGAACATGTGACTCAAAGAGGAGTTAAAAATACTAACCTGTATCCATTTCATCAACGCTGTTCAGGAAGTCATCTGGAGTCCGAGGGACACTGTAGCTGCTCATGCTTAGCCCACTGTCTGTACTCTCATCTCGAGAGTGATAGGTGCCACTACAACAACAACCACAACCACAACCACAACACAAATTAAAGACCAATTCTAGAGTGGGGAGGGGAGCGGATGTAAAAAGATGTGTTATGTACATGTACCAACTTTCCATGATGAATATCATCTTTATGTACTGCAAACTTGTACTAATAAAATTTAAAATTAAGAAATAAAAATAAAGACTTTAAACAATCAAAATAAATTTAAAGCAGTTCAGGCAAAACAAATATCTACTGAGTATCAAGATTCTCAAGGTTAGTAAAATTCTTACCCTGCAATGCCTAAAGCAAGCATTCTCCTTCATACACAGCTCTGTACTATGAAATGAAACAGACAAGTTAATCCTAATTGAAGCTGGCAGCTCAAAGGGCCAAGATCTCTCCTAAGGTTTTTTGTTTTGTGGCAGTAACACAAAAATGAAAGATCATGTTAGCTTCCCTAGCTGACAGAATTCTTTGTATAGGTACTCTCTCTGGGACGGAGTTGGCGGGGGGTTAAGAAAGAGTAGCAGTAACAGTAGCTTGTTAGCAAGCTACACACATGGGCTGTTGGTTCCAAAGTCTCAATTCTCCAGGTTGTGGTAGCTCTGGCAGAGAGGTCAAAACCCAGGCTCCAGATAGGAAGTAAGACAGGCCTGCACTAGACTCTTACTAAAATTCCTAGCTCTTGTACAGAAAACTTGTCAAAGAAAAACTAACCCAAAATAAAAGAAGCAGAATCCCTTTTTGACTGGGCCAAAAAGATGTGTCACTACTACTGAGATAAGAATTTCTGTAGCTTAATTTCTTTGCTTCTGTTGTGGTGATGGGAAGAACCCAAAAAAACCTCAGTTATATAGCTCCTTTTGTACGAAAGATCAACAAAACAAGACACTATAAAGCACATCCCTTGAAAAACAAACCAAGACAGACTTTTACTTTAGGCTAATTGAAAAGTTTCCCAGATTTACATACAGGAGTGGTAAATATCCTCAGAATATTACATTCACAAATAGAACACTCCTTATCTACTAACACAAAGACATCAGCTGACACTGAATATAAAACTGTAAGTCCTACCTTAGGCAACTTTTTCTTTTCTTTTTTATTGAGATAGGATCTTGCTTTGTAGTTCAGGCTGGCCTAGAACTCACTATGTAGACCAGGCCAGCCTTGAATTCATAGCAATCGTCCTGCCTCTGCCTCCTGAACGTTGGGATTATAGGAGTGAGCCACCACACTCAGTATTGTGGTATGTGGTACCCGGGATGGAACTTGGGACCTTGTGCTTGCCAGGCAGACTCCAGAACCACTGAGCTAAATCCCTGGCCCCAACTTTATTTTTCTTAATGGTTTCTGAACATTAACTTTCCCTACATCTTAGATATTTAAGCACCTGTTTAACTTACAACAGAAGTTTTATAACAACAACAAACAAGCTTTATTTATTCAAAATTAAAAGTTTAGCCCCCCCAAGTTTCTTCCCTACATTGTTTAATGCATCTGCCTTGTGTTCCCACCCCCTTTATCATATCATATCATAAACTTCTGCCAGCTTTAGGCAAGATTCAAAAGCCTCACACACATCCAAGAAAATACAAACTTGCCTGAGATCACATAACACAGCTATGCGTAAAAAGGCCTCAGGAAGTAGTTTGTTTTTATTTTCAAATGCCCTTATCTGGGACGAGGGTCTTATCTGAATCATCACTCTCTTCTCACTACTATAGGGCACAGGACATATTTTAGACATTTGAATCCATTACACAGAAGCTAAATTTTCAGAGTTGTGCAGAATTCACTCTAGACATTCCCGAGGAGAGCTTAGAGGGCCATTTCCTGAGGAGGAGTTATTACTTACAGAACCCTACCTCCTACAGGGCCCACTCATTCAGACAGCATTTGCTAAGTCTGCGCTACTTTATTACAGGCACTCGACGAGGCTGTGACTATACAGACAACAACCACAAACTTAAAGAGACTCACAATTTTGGTAATGAACATGAACTTGTACAAATAACTGTCTAAAGAATCTGTAGCCTACCCATTTATTTAAAAAATAGTTTAATTTTGTCTAGGATCAACATAGGCGTTCACTAAAATAGAGACTGGGCAGCCAGACATGGTGGCTCACATTTGTAATCCTAGCACTCCTAGGCAGAGGCAGGAGGACTGCTGAGAGTTCAAGGACAGCTAGTGAGTTCAGGGTCAGCCTGAGCTACAAAGTGAGATCCCATCTCAAAAAAACAAACAAACAAACAAAAAATTGTTTTTTTAAATAAAAATAAAATAGGTACTGGGCTTAGCTTGAAATTTTCCTTGTGAAAGAGGAAAAAACCCAAAGTTTCTGCCCATTATCTTTCCTCAGCTGCAGTCTACCTTCAGAATTACAAGTTTGTGTAAATACTTTCAATTTTAAACAGAATTTTTAAATACTGTGGGTGTCTGTGAGACTAAAGTTAAAATATATTTGAAAGACTTTCAAAGTAAAAATTTCCAACCAGACTACTAGTACAAGATGGGGAGAACAACAGGATGTACATTCCACTGTTCTTCATATTTTTAACAGGATAAAATATTTTATTTTTCTTAGAATCATGAAATTTTCAGTTCAATAAGGGAGAAATAAAAAGGTGTCACAGCAGTTTCTTTACACCAAAATATCTATTTTTGAAAGTATACTGCTTAAAATTAGTTAAGAGGAAAAAGTCAAAACCAAAAAGTATTTCATATTTCACAAAATGAAACTCCACAAACATTTTATAACCCAGTAGAGTGAATTATAATCAAACATTAAATGACTTTCATGGCCAAAAATATGATGCTTCAGTCCATAGTTGTCAACACAGAAGTTTATATACTGCAATCTGTTTGACGCTAACAACTGTGACAACTAAGAAGCATCCTAAGATATCATTTTCAAATACTGCCAATAATTTTAATGAATGAGGCACATATGTATGCCTCATTCATATGTATGAAAGAGGCACAACTTTGTACTTTATCTCCTTGAACTATAGTCCTTAAGAGAATGTGAGGTCTTATTGTGGGGCTCGACGAAACCTCTCATGTTGAATTGCTATGTGGAAAATTTCTGTCAATGATCCTTAAAATGCAATCATAATTAAGTTTAAGGTGTAGTTTTATTTGCTTTCACAGAAAAGTATTCATATGTTCTTTCACAATTAATTTTAAGTAACTAATATTAGTCAACAGTATAGGCAGAAGCAAACATGTTCTGACCAAGTATCCCCTCCACATGTCTGAACAGCTCATTTCCTCTTACAAAAGATGGCTTTTAATCCTCAATTTTTATTGTACTTGCCGTTTATGGAGAGATTCGTTTATAGCTATGGTTTCTGGCTCACATAAATGTTCACAATAGACTATGACAAGCTCTGAGTAGAATAATCTTAAAGCTATGATCTGTTTCATATATTGGCCTGTAGCATTCTCACTAACCTGTTAAGAAAGGGATCTGAGCTATTGGTCGTCATTGTTCTTAATTCCTGAGACATGCCGGGAGAAGACACTGGATTTTGAGTCCCACCATCCTGCTCCAGTGTTGGCAACTGGCTACGGAGAGCTAATTCCTTAAATAAACAACAAAAACAAAGAGAATTAATCTGTGAATTAACAAATTTACTGTTAGAGCTACTGTACATTAGAGTATTTAAGTACAAAACATTAACATTTACTTTAAAATTAATGTATTTCCCATCACAGTATCAAAATATTTCAAATAACTGAAAATTAGGTTATATGATTTCCAAGTTTGTCTATTTATTAACCCAAATAGTTTGCTATTTTCCTTACTGTCAGATATTCCCAAGTCCTCCCTTGAAATAAAATGGCAAGTACAGTCTTAAAAAATAATTCTTAAAAGTTTGTATTTACTCACCAATGCTCATATGGTTTTATGTGTTTGGGACCAGCAATAAAAATAAAGCAGAAAAAATATTTGATGATTTACTATAAGACACCAACCACTCCCTCTATCCCCAACACTGTTTTTGTACTCTGCTATAAAGCATCTCACTTTGACTTCCAGTTTTTCTATCTTAAGCTGGACAGAGTATATCCTATCTTCTAGCAAGGATAGAGAAAGGAGGAAGAGGCATCAGAAGTAAAACTTTAATCCCCGAATCTCTTTACCATAACTATCATGTGTAAAAGGGGGTATTATGTTATCAAGGGCATCCAACTATTGCTCGGCAGATTTTTACCTAGAAATGTGAGTAAAAGTTATGGACTACTCTGATGATTCCCCATGGCTTGCCTCAACAGGTTTCCAACATTCAGGAACATAGTGTGCATCTGGCCACGGCCTCCACAACAGTTCACATCATTCCGGATAACCCTAACCTTTCACTGTTACTGTCTCCTTAATCTTTCCTTTCCATTTGTTCAATATGCCCTACCCTGGTAAAAATTTTCACTGTGCTTACCAGCTTTCTCTTTCTTTAAATATTTGGTTTGATCTGAAACAGTCTTGATTTAAAAAAAAAAAAAATCATAAAAGCACATTGGCCCAGCTCCCTTACCTGTCCCGGGTCAATCCTGTTCCTTGCTGCACAGCCCCATCATCTACTTAACTCACGACCACATTCACCACTGTCCAGGTGTGGACCTCCTGGCTCTTTATCGCCACTCTAAAGACTTCGATTTCTCTCATGAAAAACTGACTACTTTTTATTCAGATTTATCTTTTGGATATACCACTTCTTAAAACAAGGCTTTCTTAACCAGAGGACCATGAAGAAAATTCAAAAGTCTGCGAACTTAGATGAGAAAAAATATTTCATCTTAATTTTGTTAAATTCTAACTTAAAATATGCATATTCTTCAATTACAAACAGAGGCAACACAATAGTATCCACTGTACCTGAATTTTTAATAACAGAACACAATGTAGATGGTGCAAATACCTAAAAAACTATACATGAAGGGCCAGGGATTTAGCTCAGTGGTGTCACCACTTGCCTTGCAAGTGCAAGGTCGTGAGTTCGATCCCCAGTACTGAGGGGGAGGGGAGAGACAACAGTGTACATACTGTTACTGTGACACTAGTGAAGATGTGCTTCTAGATAGTCCTAATTATACATTCATAAAGAAGTACATGTATTTTGATAAATAAAATTCTTTTTTTTTTGAATTATTTTATCCTTCCTGTGCATAAATTTTTATTCCTGTATACTTTTCAAAAGTCCAACATTCTGAGAATGGATACACAGTCTCAGCTGAATGCCTAAGTAATTTGTCCCTTCCCTCAACAAAGCAAAGTACGTTTTGCAAGTTACTAGATAATACATATGGGAGAATTCTGGAGCTTGGTTCATGGTCTCCTGGCATTGCACATTATGTAAGGATCTCATGCTACACAATAGGGTTCAGTATACCTTTTAGACTCCAAAGATCTTCATTTACATGTATCTCATCCACATATGTGGTCATTTCCACATATAAAGCCAGTAAGATCTTATTACTTGAATCAAACTACCTCTACAATCTCACGTCATGTTCAGGGCAATGATCATGTTTCACTTCTTTCCAACAGCATCTACCATCATGGAACTGTCAACAAATAGGTATAAACTCCTAATAGTCCACAGATGAAATTCCTATATATCTTAAACTGCAATGATGGTGACCATTTCCTTAATATGTTTCAATCGTTGGCTGTCTCAGTCACATCCTAGATTTGGCTTAGAAATTCTCTCCTGGAAATATTACATTTTCTTTTTCTGCTTCTTTTGATTCTTAGCACTCAGTTTTCCAAACCCAGAAGTTCCTGACTCTTTATTATTTCACCCTATTCGCTCTCATCTGGTTTCTTTCTTGTTTTGCTCTCCTCTACAGAACTGAACTTATAATTGGTCATCTGAAATACATACAAGTATCTTTCAGATTCCTGATGAACACATTATACAATTTAATCTCAACCCCAGCAAACCACAACCTGAATCAATGTTAAAATGTGCTTGCTTTTTTTTTTTGGTAAACGTTTTTTAAAGGTTTTCACTATGTAGAGCAGTCTAACCTTAAACTCACTATGTAGCCCACCCAGGCTGACCTCTAATTCAGCCTGCCTTAACCTCCCGAGGGCTGGGGATTACAGGCATGAGCCACCACATCTGGCAAACTTGCTTCACTTTGATACTGAGATTGCTGAGAAATTTTTTTGGTGGTGGTGGTGGGGAATCACACAACTATCCAGAGTGAAATCATTACAAATTAATGGTCTATGGCCTTGAGTGGTGCCCTTAGGAGAACTCACTAGCATTTCTTTTGGGGGACCTTTGCTCAGTTCTTTCTGTGTCATGATGGTCAAATATTCTAAATTCTATTTCCCTGCCATGTAAATAAGAACACAGACTATTATGCACAACCTGCAACTCTGACGTCTTCTGCCATCTCAAATGTATCTTCATTCACACTCATCTTTTTTTCAATCTCAAAAAATAATTTAAAGTCAATTTTCTCTCTAAGTGCTTCTGGAGATTCTATTTCTTTTCTCTCTAGCTTCTATTTTTGACACTTTTCATTCTCATCTTACAAAGTTATAAAAAATTACTTGACAACAAAGTACATGATACTAACTCATAAATCATTACTGAAAGAAGTAAACTAGCTATAATTTTTATAATGTCTCTATAATTTTTTTAGTCTTTCTCATAAAGTTTCCACTTTTTCAAGATTATTTTACAATGTCAAAACTAAGTTATAGG
>PVIR01005041.1:19563-74929 GCA_004026965.1 Petromus typicus | reverse complement strand
GGAGGCAGAGGCAGGAGGATTGCTGTGATGTGAGTTTGACACTGAGGTCAGGGCCAGCCTGAACCACAAAGCGAGACCCTATCTCAAAAAACCTAAAAATAAAAAACTAAAAATTTCTGAAAGTTAATGGCATTATAATTTGAGGATAAAAGCAATGAGAAAAGGCTGATGTGCACAATAAAGTTCATCTCCCTATAGGATTTTCTAAGAACACTAAAACAAGTTCAACTCTGGGTAACCTTAAAAAGCATTACAGACATTTCCTAAGTTCAAACTATTTGTTGTAGCCATCCAAACTGACAATATTTGCCCAATCCTAGTAAAAGAGTTGCTGCTATGAAAGCTTTTTTGTGTTTGGGATCTCAGGTAGATACTCAAATTGGCAAGGACTTCATTGCCCGATCCAAATGTCCAATATTAATCCTCTTCTCCTCCCTAAAAAGAACATCATCACTAGCCTCTCCCCTTTCATATTTGCATGATGATCAACTTGGGTGGAACATCTCTGAATCAAGGTGAGTGAAATCATCTTTAGTAGAACTATGATATTCCAACTATTGATGTGGAAATCTTTAAAGAATTATTTTCCTAATTCAATTTAAAACTTACTCACTCTGTACCTGCAACATTTATGAAGCAATTTTAATTTTGTGGGAGAGATGGGGATTGAACCCAGGGCCTTATGCATTCTGCTACCGACTTACAGGAGTAAATTTTAAAACCAAGTAAGAATAAGTTAAAACTAAATGAAGTGGGGTACTGGCATATACTGAAGAACACAAAGTGAGAGTCAGGACAGGATGTTCTTGCTTGAACAAAAGCTCACCACTCTGGTTTTTTGTTTGTTTTTTGCAGTACCAGAGATGGAACTCACAACCTTGCAATGCCACTAAGCTAAATCCTCGGCCCAAGCTCATCACTCTGAAGCTGATAACAGCAGTGCCTCTGGCCTGCAAAACCATTCATTCTCTTCAATACCATTCATTCTCTTCAATACCACTTCAATACTATTCTCTTCAATACCAGTAGTACTGAAGGATCTCAAACATCCTTTCCTTCCCCTTTCACCCTCCTCCACTAGAAATTAAACTTAGGGCCTTCACACCGAACTACATTCATAGCGCCTTCCTGACTTTTTATTTTTGAGACAGGGTCATATAGAGTTGCTAAATAGCACAGTCTGAACTTAAACCTGTGATTTTCCTGCCTTTAAAAGCTACCTTTGGGAAGTCATGTCCTGGAACAAATAGCTACCGGAAGAAATGCCATTTAGGGAAACAATCTCCCACCTCGCCCCACTGACAAAGTTACCCATTTTGCATGATTCAGATCTCAGTATATACTATATGTTCCCAAGGTGACTGCTTATGTCTTGTCCATACTTTATTGTTGACTACTGACATATATCAAGGGAATTTTTGTTTATTTATTTACTTTTTTGATACCTCAAAAAGATGGAATTCATTTTTCTTTTCTTTCTAGCCTTTTTTATTTTTATTTTTTTGCAGTACTGGCAATTGAACCCCAGGGTCTTTAAACGGAGCTAAATCCCAGGCCAGATTCATTTTTAAAAAATAAACCAGTCCCTTCAATTTTATGAAGCAGGAATGAGACAGAAACAGTATAGAGAACCTGTTATGTCTTTATTATGGTGAATAGACAAACAAAGGAAAAGAGAGAAAACAGTCATCTTGATTCTTTCAAAAATATCAAAATACAAAACAGTTTCAAAGAGTTCTTCATTACATTGGTATGTGGCACATGCCTATAATCCTAGCTACCAGGGAAACTGAAGGAGCCTCTCCCTTTCCCTCTCCCTCTTTCAGAGTGACAAAGATGTGAACCAGTGGCAAACAACCCAGGCTTTGTGACTGAAACCATAGGTCCACCAATTATCAACTAAGCAATCTCAACAAGTCCAAAGTATCTCTTTGAGCTTCTAGTGTGAAATAGACAAATTAGTGGGTGCCTCTTATGTGGGTTAAATAAAGAAACTCAGGAAAATGCTGTGCCTTAAATTTGGCTACATAGTTAATACTCTTTTAAAAAGAGTAACATGCCAGGCATGGTGGCACATGTCTATAATCCCAACACTCAGGAGGCTGAGGCAGAAAGATCACTTCAAGTTTAAGGCAACCCTGGGCTACACAGTGAGTTCAAGTCCAGCGTAAATTACATAGTGTAACTTTGTCTAGAAAAATAAATAAAGAAGAGTAACTTATTTTTTTAGTTTTGGAGACTGAACACAGGGGCGCTTGCATGTTCAACACATGCTCTAACTCTGAGCTGTCCCTGGCTCAGCAGAAAACATTACACCTGTAGTCGGAAAAGAAAACATGCCTAATATGTATCCAGACAACAAACTGTTTCAAAGTTAATATATATGATCCCTCAAAGGAAACAAATCTCTTTAAAGTGTGATAAACATTTGCATAAGAATAGGAGAAGGTAAAGTGAAACCAAGGACTAGAGAACGAACCCATTTTGTTCTAGTTCCTTTCTGCAAAAAAAACACACAAAAAAACCAGCAATCCAGACTTTAAAGTCAACTTTTCTGATTTATAATTGTTGGCCAAATAAAAGCATCTAAAGGACAGATTTGATTCATAAACTGCTGATTTTAAACACCTGCCTAGGAATGGAGAATTAAACTATACATTAAAGGAAAGCTCAGTGGTTATATAGCCAAGGGCCGCCAGCTTCCCAAGACAGTGTAAAAGGCCAGGATTTTAAAAGATAACATTATTCTGTGTACTTTTTTTTTTTTTTTTTTTTTTAGGTTTTTTGAGACAGGGTCTTGCTTTGTAGTTCAGGCTGGCCCTGAGCTCAGCCTCCAACTCACATCACAGCAATCCTCCTGCCTCTGCCTCCGAAGTGCTGGGATTACAGGCGTGAGCCACCACGCCCAGCACTGTGGTATATGGTAATGATTGCTGCTGGGGTGAGTCTCCATGCCCAATATTGTTATGTGGTTACCGGGGATCGAACCTGGGCCCTTGCTCTTGCAAGACAGGCCCCGGAACCACTGAGCTAAATCCCTGGCCCTATTCTGTGTACTTTTTAAAGTAATGGATGTCACTTAGCATTCTGGCACCCCATCAACTGCCAGTGGCTTCCTTAAGTCATTATGGCAAACAAAAACATTTTACCACACATTTCTGAGCACCTCCTATTGGCAGCACCATATCCTCTCTAAGAATAACAAAAGTCTAATTCAAAAGGCATTGGGAAGGTTAATAACATCTGTTTACAAATAGTAATAAAATTAGGACAAGGCCAGCGCTGAGTCAACTAAACCCAAATTGTCATCAAACAGGAAATCTCATTGAGCAGAGAGCTTAAAGCTGGTTTTGGAAACAAATCAAAAGACTTAATTTCTTCAAATTACTTCCAGAATTAATTTTAAGAGAAGGAAACTGCCTTCTTTTTTCTAGTCATTGGTTTAGTGTTACTAGACATCACAGCGGTACCTTGGTTCACAAACTTAACTCTTGGCACATTTCTGGTCACAAAATGAATAGGATGAGAACTGAATCAAATTTCCCCAAAAGGTCAACTTTGAACCTAACAGTTGAATTTGATTCAATTCTTATCCATTTGGGTTTATGACCAGAATCATGGAAAGAATTAAGTTTGCAAACTAAGGCACCACTGTAGTTTTCTACTGGCCTGTTTTTCCTACAGCAGAAACTTACATTCAAAAACTACATGTTTCAACTAAGACATGATGGAAGAAATTCAGGCACCCACCCACTCCTGAATTTTTCCCTTAAGGCTCACTCTCCTATTCAAGAGCATGTCCAAGTTATCCTACGACCCAGCCATTCCACTTCTAGATAGGACAAAACACACAAGTTTGTACATGAATTTTTCACAGAAACATTACTCACAAGTGGAAACTATCCTATATCATCTTAGTAAATGGAAAAACAAAACGGGGTATAGTAACAAAGTACTATTTGTTTCACTGTATTTAAAGCCATAAAAAGAATGAATTACAGATGAGTGCTATAGCATGGTTGAATCTTGAAAATATTATGTTAAGCTAAAGAAAACTGCCACAAAAGGACAAATTTTATGATTGTATTCATATGAACTATCAGAATAGGCCAGACTAGACACAGAAAGTCAATCAGTGCCTTATTGAGAGTGGTGGGAGGAGTCGGAATGAAGATAAAGACGGAGATGGGGATAAAGATGGAGACTGACTATAAATACTTTCAGGATTTTTTGAAGTTGACAAAAATGACTGTGGCTATACAGCACTAAGAATGTATAACCTTCTAGATATGCTAAAAACCAAAAGTGTGTCATCTCAATTGGAGAATTATATGGTAAATGAATTGCATCTCAGTAAAACTATTCTTTTAAAAAAGAGCACATTCAACTATAAATTATTAAACCAACAATGTACCATTTGTTCCCTGAAAGAGAATCACATCTGAATTCCAAAAAAACATCATATCTACATATCTACATTCCTCTTATTACCTTAATTACTACAATAATTACCAATAAGACTTTGCACTTAACAGTTACTCTCTTGAAACAGGCACATGTCCTCTTCCTGGCAAGGCCATGTAACTTCACCACATAGAGCTGTTCACCAGGTACACAGGCACCTGCTCACAGATCAGGTACTCACCACTGGTCACACAGGAGGAGAAGTCAAATTTCTAGGACAAATCATCTTTTTTGTTATTGTAGATATATTTGCTGTGAATAATTTCAGGGCCTTTTCTTCCCTTTTAGTAAAACTTGTGAAATATAGACAGGTCCAGCTTTGAAACGATCTCCACAATATGACAGCAATCCTTTAAAAATAAATGTCCCTTAAAAACCAACATGAATCAGAGGCCTGTTGATATTGAAAGATTCTTATCAAACTTTAGGAACACTTCCTCCTAATATTGTGGCTATGTCTTTGATTTTATTGCTTTAAATGAAGTGCTTAATTGCTCTTTATCAAAGAAAGAGGGAGAGGCAGCAAGTACTTCATTTAAAATAATAAAGTCAGACACTGCCACAATACTAGGAGAAAGTATTACTAACTTTTCTCCCTCTCCCAGGGATTGAATAAGAAGAGCTTTCTCACTGAGTTCAACCCTAGATTCTCCTTCCCTATTTTCTTTTGAGACAGTGTCATTATGTTGTCCCGGCCAGTCTCAAACTGTGATTCCCCTGCATCCACCTCTGAATGCTGAGACTATGGGTGTATCCTGCCACACCTAAAAAATTCTATCTCTTCTATCTTTGGGACTGACATTGCTTAAAAAACTGATCCCAGCAATGAAGTTGGTTGAGACTCAGCAACAAGGCCTTTCTTTGCCAAAAGATCATGAAGACGAGACAAAACCATGTGGATAAATGTCTTTCAATCTTATGTTTTGCCTTACGTTGTTTCTAATCTACAAAGAAACAGCTTAAGAGTAGGCCCGCAATTAAAGAAATCAATGTCTACATCTAGAATTATAAATTCTGCTGTTGTAAATAAATAGAAAAAGTGGAATTGAACACTGGCCAGCCAACTACCAGCAAATGCAGTGCATATAGTAAGGATTTGGGTGGGGGGAAAGAGATAGATTGAGAGCTTGGGATAAATCATGAGAATTTAGAGGCACTAAGTAAGCACTGTGCTTTCTACTAACAAATGTAGACAGAGTACTTCTTGTAGTGTGATTCCAGCTTCTAAATAAAAGAGGGTTTACTTCATTCTTAATGCATAAACTTTGGCTTTTTATAGCCTACACAGTGTGCTATTTTAAACATGAAGAGGAAATGCATTTTCAGTTACAAATATTTGCTCCACTGAATCTGCTCTTATTTGTTAGCAAAAGATGTAGGACAGGACGTTTTACTCTGCTGCTCTGATTTTCCTGTATTGCTTAAATTTGTTTAGAGAAAATATAAATAAACAAAGTTTCTGCTGCACAATTTCTATAAATTGAAGCAGCGCTCAAAGTGGAAAAAAAAAGTATTTTACTGTATTAAGATAATTTTCTTTTAATATATTAGAGAACTGCAGATTTGCTCTTTGAAGATTTTCCATATCCTGCATGTGGATCATGTAGCAGTTCCTAATGTTTGCACTAATACAAGTCCACTCTGACTGCCCTGATCCTCTTGGCCTGTGTTGTCCAAGGACAATTATAACTGCAAAAGATTTTGAGATGCAGTCAAAAAAAAAAAATAACAGACCAATCTTAAAGGCCATTCTGGATTTATCAGAAGTTCAAAGCACACTGCGTCATAATTGAATGTATCCCCATTTTCATGTAATTGGGCATTTGGCAGGCCCAGTTTTATAATGTGATATGTTTCCACATCTTTCAAAGAAATTGATTTTGATCAAATTTCATTTTATACTCTTTATAAAGGAGCCAGTAGCTCATTAATCAATGAAAAACATTTCACTGGAACAGCTCCCAAGATAAGCTCCTGGCGGGCTCCTCCAGATTCCTCCATTCCCATGCTACCCTACATACAGAGCCTGAGGCAGACTCCTGCACCACACTCCAGGAGACTCTTCTCAGACCTTTTCTCAACTTAGCCTTGCCACTGACCCTGTCCTTGCTGGGTGTACACAGTCCAGTCTTAGCAGTTAATTTAGAGAACATTCCTATGTTGATATCCAATCACTGTAGCCTGCCTTTAGCAAGAATCCCCCTACCTCTGATGTCTCCTCTTAGTAATTTTCCACCCAACCACCCCCCACTTTCTGCTATAAGTCCCCAGCTGTCTTTGCTATATTCAGAATTGAGATCTCACTTTCTCCCCTAGCGATAATCTTGACACCTATCATAATAGTTCCAAATAAAGTCTTCCTGACTGTTTTAATAAGTTGTTAGAATACTTTTTTCTTTAACAAGATGCAGAGGCAATGAAATGCCCTGACAAGAGACTGAAGGAAAGAAACAAGAGGAGATCTGGGCATTTATTCTTTTTCCTTTCCGATGGCAAGGTTCAGGGCTCAAATCTCAACTCCTATATGGTGGCCCGGTCTTCCACTGCCATCAACTCCCCACCACTCCCTAACCCTTCAGTCCTATGGAGTATATTCATTACTAACTCTGCTGACATTACTCCTGTCCGTGTGGTTTTCTATCACTCTGTCAGTTATTAAATTCTCTTCAAAGATTTGCAATTTGAGGATGCCATTTATTTCTTATTGGGTCTCCCTGTCTCAATCTATTTCTTATGCTAGAAAGCAGGCATGGGTGGGGAAAAGAGGGAGAGATTTCTAGGGAAAGGACTCAGTGATTTGAACAATCTTTCTGTTAGGCCACATTTCCCTCCCCTGGTTATTTTCATAATTATAGGAACAGTATCTTCTCAAACAGTTTCCAAGTAGAATTTCAAAACATCACTAAGGATTATTTTAAGAAGAAATAGCCAGGGGTGCTAGAAATAAAAGCTGAACTAACTGAAAATTAATCATGCTAGAACTCTGAGGCAGAATTTCTATGCTTGTATTTATATCTGGTACTTATATTCAGAAATTATTTCTGTAACAATATTTGTACTAAATCCAAGGAAAAAAATTTTTTGATAGTACCAATGACTTAACCCGGGGCACTCTGCCACAGACCTACTTAGCCCAGCATGGCCTTAGCCTCACGGTGATCCTTTTGCCTCCGCTTCCCCAGTGCTGTGATTTAAAGGCATGTGCCACTAAGCCCAGCTCTTCCATAGCCCTTTAAAAAAAATTTTTTTTTTTTAAATTTTGAGACAGGATCTCCTTAAGTGGCCCAGGCTGGGTTCAAACTTGTAAACCTTCCTGCCTTAAGGCATGTGTCACCAAGCACAAGCCACCACATACCAGCCAGAAACATTTAATAATACCAGGTACATATAGGCCAGGGATTTAGCTCAGTGGCACCGTAACTGCCTTTAAGTGTAAGGTTGTGAGTTTGATCCCTGGTATCACAAAATAAACAAGTAATAATAATAATAACAGATACAACTGGTAAACTACATAAAAACCTCCTGAAGGCTAATTTTGCATGTAATCTAGAGAAATATGTATCAAATTCAGGTACTGCAAACTACAACATTAATTTGGCAGGTCAAAACATTTTTTTAAATGACAAAAACTATGCAAAAATGGAAAATAGAAAACCAGAATGAATTACATGTAAAAGGGTAAATATTTCACAAAGTCAGGACAGGGGTGCACACCTGTAGTCTCAGCTACAAAGGAGGCAGGAGGATCTATGAGCTCAGAAGTTTCAGATGAGCTTGGGCAACAGAGCAAGACCTTCTTTCAAAAGGAATAAAGGGTATGTGTACTGTGTATGCACTGAGAGGGTAGCTCAGTGGCACAGCACTTGCTTAACATGTACAAAGCTCTAGGATCAATTCCTGGCAATGAAGAAATACCATTTCACCTTTGTGTATATGTGTGGTACCACGGATTAAACCCAGGTCCTTCACACTGAGTTACACTCCTATCCCCTTTTATATTTTATTTTGAGACAAGGTCTCACTAAGTTGCCCAGGTTAGCCTCACTTCAATCCTCCTGCCTGAGCCTCCTGACTATCTGGGACTGTAGACCTGTGCAACTGTGTCCAGCTATGCCCCCTCCCCAAAGCAGGGACTGAATCTACAGCCTTCATATTAAGCTACACTCTCAGCAGGGTTTTTTTGAGATGCAGTCTCATTAAGTTGCCTAAATGGGGCTCAAACTTAATTCTCTTCCCTCAGCCTCCTAGACTACTAGAATTCAGGTGAACACTACTATGTCAAGCTCACAAACTTATTTTTGTGGGTATAGCATAATGTAAAATGTATTCCTTATAGTAGTGGCAAATCAGAAAATCTGAAAACTACTAATCTGAAAAGAATCGCTTTCGAACAGTATAATGAATATAAGGCTACACATATGTTGCTTCAGTTTATAGGTTCACATTTTTTACTCAACACTTACTAAAACAGTCTGTCACTCAGTTAAGCACATCAGTAACTAAAAAAATTCTATAAAGCAATATTTAATCTCATTATATATAATATACTCATAGTTTAACTGTTGATTGCAAACTATAGTCTGCGAGAGTACCAGCCCTGAATGTCAGTGTGGCCATGTCTGGAGAACTCTGTTCACGGTCCATGAAGTTCTGGTTCTCTATACCTGCATTCCTCTGCTCTCACATCCACTGCAGTTGAAGCAGCCAAATCCCTGGCCTTTGTTGAGGTGTCTGTGTACCTACTTCTTGAGTGCTGCAGAGGGGAGATCAAGAGTACTAGTGGGCAGGTGGGCAGGTCCAGAGTACTAGCAGATACTGGATGATGCAGCAAATGTGGGGGCTCTAGCCCCAACCTGTCTCCTCACATTAATCAAAGCAACGACTACAAACAAGTACCTGCAACCTTCCACCCAAGGAAGAGCGTGGGGAATGTGTGAAAGCAGCTGAGACAAAGCCTCAGTGGAGGTGGAAGTAAACTGCAGCCTCCTCGCTGCTTGCTCGTTCTTCACAATCACTCTGAGTTGCCCCTGCTGACTAGGGAACAATGTCTAACTACAGGCTGAGAGAGGCCAGCTCAGGAGACTTGTTGGACACCGACACTGGGGATGTTAACAATACAGAACCTGCCTGTGGGAGTCAGCTACATGGTCAGGCCTTCACCTGGGACATGGACTATGTTCATTTCTTCATGGGCTGGAACCTTAAGGTTTTCTTATTCTCTGTGATGCTTTACTTCTTACATACAGATTAAAAAGAAAAGTCTTTAGACAAAAATAAATACTCAAGTAATATGGAAAGTACCAAAGAAGAAAACACTTAAGTTCCTGATAATACATTAAAGAACTATTTGTAAATCATCTTTGACTTTTCCTTTTTTGAGATGAAGTTTTGTCATTTTGCCCAAATTAACCTCAAACCTCTACACTCAGACATCCTCCTGCCTCAGTGTCCTGAGTGGCTGGGACTTAAGATGCACGACTATCTTCAACATGACCTTTTTATGTTACTGTAAAGTCAAGGCAGATGGGAACAGTATTCAACTAAAATGTTCAGTGAAAATTCTGATGAGCTATAATAGTGTCATTCAAAAGTATTATGGTTAATATAAAATTTACATGGTTAGCTCTGTAGTCAATACTAAATCTGGGTTTCTTTCAACAATAAACTTATGGCTCTTATTCTTTTCCATGTTCCATCCTGGTAAATATTTCCTTCTCATGAAAGGAGTCAAAGAGCTGCAGGTCAAGTTAGAGAAGGGTATTCTAATATACCATCTACCCAGAAATGAGAGTCAAGTACTCACCCTGACCCAGCAGAGAGTGACGGCACAGCTGAAGGCACATTAGCCTGTGGTTTTTCTTTCTCATTTTGCTTGAAGAAGGACTTGGCTTCTTTAGATGTAGCATCCACTTCCTTAGTCACCCTGTTCCAAGAAAAGAGACACCAAGTTTACAAAAATATGGAGAAACAAAATTTAAGAAAAAGGAAAAAAATAAGAACCAGGAACATGTCCACCTTTTAATAAATAAGGACACTTACGGTGCCTTAAATTTTGGAATAAGAAGAGAAATACCTACAGTCCGCCTCAGCTTGTCAGGTCAACAAAAACAGTGCAGGAATTTCTTTAAATTCCGATCTATCAGCAAGAAGGTCCAAGATTATATTATTGTGAGTGTCCAACCACATCATCCAGAGAAAGACTGGCCAAGAACAATGACAGGTAAAACCTATAAATTCTATCTCTGAGAAAATTCAATTATGTTACTCAGTTTCCAGGACAAATTTTCTTAAGAGTCATATCAGTTCTGCACTTAGTACTGTGCCGTTTCACTGCTACTTGTTCTACTAAGGACTGAAGAGACTGGGTAGCAGTCACTTAAGTAAATGTTTTCTGAGAAAGCCACACAGATCCTGGTTCTGTGTTGGATATTAAATATATAAAGATATATGATGCAGCCTCCACCACAAGGAGCTCATAGTCCAGCAGAACAGTGAATGATGAGAGAACCATGGTGGCACGATACATAGCTAGTGCCACAGAGAAGGCAAGAAGGAAATACAACCTGTGGGGGGTATCTTCCTTGATTTCTTAGAACCAAAGTCCTATCATACTGATCAGGAAACAAATTATAGAAACTGATACACTCCCCAGGGACTTTGAAAACTGACACCAAGTAGCATCAAAATCTGGATCATCCGAATTATCCCACCCTCACCCCAGCACTGAAGATTAAGCTCAGGGGAGCTTTAACACTGAGCTACCCAGCCCTCTTTTCATTTTATGACATCGTCTTGCAAAGTTGCCCAAATTTGTAATCCTCCTGTCTGCATCACGTGAAAAACTCCCTTTTAACAAGCTGTAAGAGATTTGGCTATCAAAATACCTTCTAATAGGAGAACAGCTAAGTTACAGACCATTTCCTCCACAAGAAGCACCCTTGACAGGAAAAGGTCTATTATTAGCATTAGTTTAAGTGTTCTCAGCAGAAATTCCATTTTAACTTCATTTTTACTTACACAGTACTTCCTGAAATTCTTTATTTGGGGAGAAATTTTCCATGACCGGCCTTTTCCAAATGGTGAATCATTTAGGAAAGTCTGAGCTAACTTTACAGCTGGTTATATGATAGGGAAGAATAAAAAGTATTACTTCCCCTCATTACTTGGGTTAAAATACTACAGATTTTTCAAGTGGGGAAAAACAAAACGGCAAAATTCCAAAATTTAACAAGTAAAACATAGTTTAAACAAGACCAGCTTATATTAACACTACCTTATGCCTTGCAAATTCTTCCCAGTCATGACTTGCTTTCTCACATCTTTAAAAGATGCAGTAATGGGGCCAGGGAGTTAGCTCAGTGATTCGGGCGCCTGTCTTGCAAGTGCAAGGACCCGGGTTCAATCATCGGTAACCACAAATCATACTGGGCGTGGAGACTCACGCCCAGCAGCAACCAGTGCCACATACCACAGTGCCAGGCGTGGTGGCTCACGCCTGTAATCCCATCAGTCGGGAGGCAGAGGCAGGAGGATTGCTGTGATATGAGTTTGAGGCTGAGCTCAGGGCCAGCCTGAACCACAAAGCAAGATCCTGTCTCAAAAAAAAAAAGCAAGAAAAAGCAGAATGACATCAAGAGCTTAAAAAATGTTCAAGACCACACTCCAAATTTGTATATAGTTTGTCATTTAAAATCTGTATCAGCCAAAGTCCCCCAAGAGAATTCTTCCTAATACCTAAATTCTGGTACAGTATAAATTAAAGGGAAAAAATACCGCTCCAACATGCCAACCACTATTGTGTTCTCTTTACAGACATGGACTTAAAAGAGGTCATTTATATGTTCTATTATATATTTCTGTAGTGCACGACTTTTTAAAATAATAAACCTATTGGTTTTGAAATATAAAGAAAATATATATATATGAGAGATATATGTAATTTAAGAAAGTGCTCACTTTGTTTTCTTTCTGACACAGGCTTGAGGCTGCCCTCTTCTGGCCAATGGTAGAATAACAATATTGTATCTTTGGTGTGAGAAAATGAAGATGTAAATGAGTTCTAGAATGTATGTTATATATTGTGTAATAGAAAATATTTAAAGAGAAATGGGGTGAAGGGGTAAATAAGGAGGGGAAAAATAATGAGATTATAATAAAAAAGAAAGGAAATAAAGCTTATGTAATATAGAGGGAGGGGGTGGTAGGGTGCATAGGGGAATAGGAAAAAATGAGAATTAAACTGTCATATACTGGTACAAATTCTCACTGTTGAGTGCAATCATGAGGTGTATATGTAATGTGCCAATAAACATTTAAAATTTTTTTTTTAAATGAAGAAGCCTTAGGAAGTTTCAGAACTGTGACATTTATGATCAGCTTTCAGTTTGTCACAAATAAAGAGACTAATTTAAAAGGTGAATGAATGCATTATGTGAATTTACATAATTTACATTATGTGAATTACATAATTCAGTAAGTATAGTGGTCTCAAATTTTCTGGTTTTGTTTTCCTTTAGTAGCAAGATTTTTTATAAAAGCAGTATGTAATTATGTTCTAGCACAAGCTTTTAATTCAAATTGTTTTTCTTATCTTGGATCTGCACCACTGGAGCATACTCTTCTAACATCTGAACTACAAGCCACATCAATTGACAGTGTAATCATAATTTTTTTTCTGCTAGTTTTTTTTGTGATCCTAATTTTATTTTCTATCACCCGAATGTTTAAATCACAGATATGATAAAAGCAGTGTCTGGCTTTCTCCAAGTTACACTAAAAAATACTTATTCACTTTAGTAAGTCATCAGTCTCATAAGCCAGATCCTGAATACTTCAAGCTGTGGTATCACTATAAAGCTTCACATGAGCCTAGTGTGGTGGCACACACCTGTAGTCCTAGCACTCAGGAGGCTGAGGCAGGAGAATAGCTGTGAAGTTTGAGGTCAGCTTGGGCTGCACAGTGAGTTCAAGGTCAGCCTGAACTACATAATAAAACCCTGTCTCAAAAAAGAGAAACAAATAATAGTAGCAAAAATAAAGTTGAACTTGAACTACCTTCTATGCCATAATTTCACTGATGTTTCTAAGCAAATACCATTGATACAATCTTTTACTAATACCTGGGCAATGGATTTTTCATTTGGAGGCTTTTTTTTCACCAAAAGTGCCTCTTTCTGCTAGGTATGGTTGTATACATCTGTAATATTAGGACTTAGGAGGCTGAGACAGGAGGATGTAATCGTAGCATTAAGGAGGATTCCTGCCAAGTTTAAGGCCATCCTCAACTACAGAGTGAGATTCTGTTATTCATAAATGAATGAATGAATGGATGAGCCTCTTTCTCAAAAGGCTAACTTTTAAAAGCATTTTTCAGAAGTCCACGATACACTAATGTAAAATACAGTATAGGAATCTATATCTATTTCTATTAGGTATTTAGTAGTCTTTCAAAGAAGGTCTTTGGGGCTGAGGACATTGCTCAGTGGTAAAATGCTTGCCTCATATGTGAAGGTCCTGGATTCAGTCCCCAGTACTGTACCCACCAAAAAGGCTTTTTATTACAAACTTATTTATTTTTCTTTTTGGTTTTTTGAGACAAGGCCTTGTTATGTAGTTTAGGTTGGCCTTGAACTATGTAGCCCAGGCTGGCCACGATCTCATGGAGATCCTCCTGCCTCAGCCTCGCCCATGCTGGGATTACAACTGAATTTCTTTTTTTTTTTTTTTCTTCAGGTTTTTTGAGACAGGGTCTCGCTTTATGGTTCAGGCTGGCCCTGAGCTCAGCCTCAAACTCACATCACAGCAATCCTCCTGCCTCTGCCTCCCTAGTGCTGGGATTACAGGTATGCTCCACCACGCCTGGCACTGTGGTATGTGGTACTGATTGCTGCTGGGCATGAGTCTCCACGCCCAGTATGGTATGTGGTTAACCCGGGTCCTTGCGCTTGCAAGACAGGGGCCGGAACCACTGAGCTAACTCCCCGGCCCACACCTGAATTTCTTTATGTTCCACACATAGAAGACACTGAAGTTTGATGGAATGAAAATTGCTTCCTTAGCCAAAGTAGCTCTCCAAAAAACTCACTGTAATTTTAGCAATGCACAATCAAAAGCCAAACAATATGCAAAGTCAAGCCAGTATAATACTGGTCTTCAGTGTTTAGAATCACTTCTTTTCTTAGCACATGGGTAATACTGTGGCTGCATTCCGAAAATATGTGTTTTCTTTACACAAACATCCAACGAGAAAATATAGCTCACTGCCTAACATGCATGACACTCTGGGCTTAGTACCCACTATACAAAATTTTATTTTTTACTGTTTTTTCAGGAGGAGGGAGTTGTTTATTGAGAGAGGGTGTTTTAGGTAGTCCAGGCTGGTCTTGAACTCACACTTGTCCTTCTACTTTAGCCTCTCACTGCTGGGACAACAAAAATGCCACTATGCCTGGCTACTTAGTAAACTTAACTGTTTTTTGCTTTTTTGAGACAGGGTCTCGCTTTGTAGTTAAGGCTGGCCCTGAGCTCAGCCTCAAACTCACATCACAGCAATCCTCCTGTCTCTGCCTCCCGAGTGCTGGGATTACAGGTGTGAGCCATCATGCCCGGCACTGTGGTATGTGGTACTGATACCTGCTGGGCGTGAGTCTCCATGCCCAGTATTATATATGGTTAACCGGGACGAACCCAGGCCCTTATGCTTGCAAGACAGGTGCCGGAACCACTGAGCTAAATCCCCGGTCCTAAACTTAAGTATTTTAAAAAGTTACATCTCATTAACAAAATTGATTATTAAAATAACATCTTAAACCAAGTATTTGGTCTTTAGCTGTTTAGCCCTAAAACATCATACTGCAATTTTTTTTTTTTTTTTGGAGACAGGTTCTCACCATGTAGTGCACTCTGGCCTTGAACTCAATAGATATCCCAGACTGGCCTTAAACTTACGGCCACTTCAGCCTACTGAGTGCTTGGATTACAGGCATGTGCCATGACATGAGACTTACTGCAGCTTACTAACACTCAGTTTATATCACATGTGACTCATTTGAAAGTTTCTTTTTTTTTGGTTTTTTGAGACAGGGTCTCGCTTTGTAGTTCAGGCTGGCCCTGAGCTCAGCCTCAAACTTACATCACAGCAATCCTCCTGCCTCTGCCTTCCCAGTGCTCGGATTACAGGTGTGAGCCACCATGCCCGGCACCATGGTATGTGGTACTGATTGCTGCTGGGCGTGAATCTTCACGCCCATTATGGTATGTGGTTCCCGAGGATCGAACCCGGGTCCTTGCGCTTGCAAGACAGGCACTGGAACCACTGAGCTAAACCCCCGGCCCTCATTTGAAAGTTTGATACCAATTGAATCTGTCTACACCGTACTTCATGCAGTGATTCTGATGATGTCTTATACATGGTAACATTGTCAGAATTGTTAGAATTCTGTACTGTAGATCTGAGTCATTTAACTCAGTTGAGCACTTGCCTAGCACGACAAGTTCGATCAACAATACTATACAAAAACAAAAAAGAAATCTCTATTAGTAAGGACCTTTTCCCATAGTCATGACCATTTTAGGAGTCCATTAAATAACGACTGATCATGTGAATTAATAATGCACTTTGTAGGAGCAGGGAGTAGTAGGGAGAGATGAGAATGGGAAAAAATAAGGGGCTGGGGATTAGCTCAATGGTTCTGGCGTCTGCCTGACAAGCTCAAGGTCCTGAGTTTGATCCTGGTAACCACATACCACAGTGTTGGGCATGGTGGCTCACTCCTGTAATCCCAGAACTGAGAGGCAGAGGCAGGAGGATTGCTGTGAGTTTGAGGCTGGCCTGGGCTACATAGTGAGTTCGGGGCCAGTGTGAACTACAAAGTGAGACCTTGTCTAAAAAAAAACCAAACAAACAAAAAGAGAATCAAGATGTATCATGTACTGGTATAATCTGTCAATGTTGAATGGGATCATAATGTATACATAAAATGTACCAATAAAATAAATTGTTTAAAAAATAATGCACTTTGGGCCAGGGATTTAGCTCAGTGGTTCCAGTGCCTGCCTTGCAAGTGCAAGGTCCTTAGTTTGATCCCCACTAACCACATACAATAACGCCAAGTGTGATGACTCATGCCCACCAGCAATCAGTACCACATACCACAATATGAGTGGTGGCTCATGCTTGCAATCCCACCACTCAGGAGGCAGAGAGAGAATTGCTGAGTTCAAGGCTGAGTTCAGACCAGCCTGAACTATAAAGCAAGACCTTGTCTTAAAAAACTAAACTAGGGGGCCGGGGAGTTAGCTCAGTGGTTCCGGTGCCTGTCTTGCAAGTGCAAGGACCAGGGTTTGATTCCCCGGTAACCACATAACAATACTGGGTGTGGAGACCCACACCCAGCAGCAACCAGTACCACATACCACTGTGCCGGGCATGGTGGCTCACGCCTGTAATCCCAGCACTCGGGAGGCAGAGGCAGGAGGATTGTGATGTGAGTTTGAGGCTGAGCTCAGGGCCAGCCTAAACCACAAAAGCGAGACCCTGTCTCAAAAAATCTAAAAAAAAAAAAAAAACTAAAATAAAATAAAATGCATTTTGCCTCTAAAAATCATACTGGAAGCTACTGAGCTGCCCACTGGGTAGTAGCAGCATGCTAACAGTAAACTTTTAATGGTTTGGGAGTTCTGTGAAAATAATAGAAAGACTGCCATCCATAATGCAAGTTTAAACATTTCTGGCTAGACATGATGGCACAAGCTTGTAATCCTAGCTATTTAGGAGGCTGAGGCAAGAGGATCATAAGCTAGAGGCTAGCCTGGGGACTTAATGAGACCCTACCTCAAATTAAAAGGCCTGGGAATGCAGCTCAGTGGCACAGCATTCAACTCGCATTTACCAGGACGTGGGTTTAATCCCTAGGACTGTGAGACACACACAGCAGTCTGCCTTAGCTTGGGTTATTTCCCATGTGTCATGAAGAAGCATATAAGGAAGATGCATTTATAATTGTACCAGGGATCCACAAAGAGTATAGAAAGCTAGTAAATAACTGTTGCTTAAAAAAATCATTAAATCTGAAGTATAACAGATATTGGGAAATGGGAAGACAATGTTCAAGTGGGAAGGGGAAGAGGAAAGAGGAATGAAGAAGGAAGGGACAACTGGAAAGTGAAAATGGAAAAAATGGAAACAAAGCTTTTGTACATTTGGAGCGGAGGGGTTAAAGGGGGTGGGAGGGGTGTCGTGTAGAGGTGCAAATTCCCTATGATGAGTGTCATCCTTATGCATGCCTAAAATGTACTAATAAATATTTTGCTAGTAAAAAAAGAAATCATTAAACTGGGGGGTTGAACCCAGGACCTTCATACTGAGCTACATCTTTAGTACTTTTAATCTTTCTAATTTTGAGACAAAGTCTCTCTCAAACATGTGATCCTCCTACCTCAGCTTCCCAGAGATGGGATTATAAACTTGCGTTACCACACCCAGCTCCCAGCCCTTTTTAGTGTGAGACAATCACTCTAAATTCCCCAGGCTGGCCTCCAATTTGCAATCCTCCTGCTTACTTCCACCTCAATAGCAGCAGGAATTACAGGTGTGTATCACTATGACTAGCACAGTGGGTTTCTTTATGAGGAAGTTTTTTTTTTTTTTTTTTTGCAGTGCTGGATATCAAACCTAGGGCCTCAAGCATAATGGCTGAACTCTACCACAGAGCTATACATGCAATCCTTAGTGCTGTTTTGAAAAAGAAAACTGAGCTGGGCATGGTATTACATTTTGTAATCCTAGAACTCAGGATGCTGACACAGGAGGATCATGAGTTCAAGACCAGCCTTCACTATATAACAAGTCCCTATCTCAAAAACAGGAAACAAGTCTGGCATGGTGGCACATACTTGTAGTTCTAGAACTCAGGAGGATGAGGGAAGGGGATCACCAGGAGTTTAAGGCCAGTCTGGCCTACATAGTGAATTCAAGGAAGGCTTAAACTACATAGTGATACCCTGTCTAAAAAAAAAAGTAATCTAGCATAGAAATTATATATATGTTTTCATCACAGGAGTGTACATAGTAAGCAGAGGATAATGGATGGATGGGAAAAAATAAGAATCAAGATGTGGCATGTACTGTACTATCATTAACCCAATTTATGTTGGATAAAGTAACAAGAAAGAAGCTCTTCTGCAACAATAAAAATTTAAACAGTATTACTGAAAGTTGTCTCAGGTTTAACATAGAAAACAGATATTTCAGTTTTTTGTTTCAATTTCAGAATAAAAGGCATAAGTGATTTCCTGTATTAATGATCTATACTCATACTTTCAGTAAAGAGCTTTTTTATCCTAGCTTTGGTTTACTTTTTTATTTTTTGAGACAAAGTCCACCTATGTGGTTCAGACTAGCCTTGAGCTAACTATGCAGCCCAGGCTAGCCTAAAACTCAAGGTAATCCTCCTGCCTCAGCCTCTTCAGTGCTGGTACTACAGATGTGTGACATACCCAGTCAGGAATACTGCTTTTACTAAACACAGCCATGAGTCAAGTACTAAGTCTCTACTCTTTTCCTAACTACAGTAAACAAATCTTGTAACACAATTTAAACAGTGATATTAAAGTGAGGAAATAATATGTGAACCAAATTTCTCTCCTAGCATTTTCAATTCTTCTCACCCATCTTTAGGAGACTCATTAGGGCTCCTATTTTGTAGTCAAGGAAAGTTAAAAAAGGAATAATGACTTATTAGAAAGATATTCTTTTTTTTCCCTTCCTTTCTGAAATTCTGGGGCTTGAACTCAGGGTCTCAGAGATGTTAGCCAAGTGTTATAACACTGAACTGTATGTTTCAGGGCTTTTTACTCATTTATTTGCAACAGGTCTCATTAAATTGCCCAGGCTGACCTCAAATCTATAATCCTCATGCCTTAGGCTCCTAAATATCTAGGATTACAGGTCTGTGTCTCCAAACCTGGTGCATCTTTAAAAGAACTAATTTCAATGTTTATACATATTTTCTTACCTTACTTCTTCACCAGCAAAATCAAACACCTTGGTGATTTTAACCTTTTCTGCTTCTTTAGGTTTCTCTAACTCTTCTGCTTTGACCAATAATTTACTTGAACTTATTTCTCCAGCTTGTTCTCCTGTCTATGAAAGAAGCAAGAAATGTAGTCAGTTTTACCAAACCCAAAAGAGCCATCTAAACATGCTGGTTATAGTTGTTTTTAAATGTCTCATTTATGGGCCAGGGATTTGGCTCGGTGGTTCCGGCACCTGTCTTGCAATCACAAGGACCTGGGTTGATCCCTGGTTAATCACATACAATACTGGGCATGGAGATTCATGCCCAGCAGCAATCAGTACCACATACCACAGTGCCGGGCGTGGTGGCTCACGCTTGTAATCCCAGCACTCAGGAGGCAGAGGCAGGAGGATTGCTGTGATGTGAGTTTGAGGCTGAGCTCAGAGCCAGCCTGAACCACAAAGCGAGCTCCTGTTTCATAAATTAAAAAAAACAAAAAAGAAATGTCTCATTTCCTAACAGTTACAGAAATACTAGAAATTTGTTTGACTAGAAAGGCTTATTTTCCTATCATAAGGAATGCTTCACTTTCCATTTACTAAAGAAGGTACTATCAAAAGGCATTTATTGTTTCTGCTGTAAGATTCAAATCTTACTTTGTAAATTAAACAAAAATATTCCTGAGGAAGGTAGAGTACTTCTTTCATTCCTGTGTGTGTGTGTGTGTGTGTGTGTGTGTGTGTGTGTGTGTGTGTGTGGCACGGGGGATTAACTCTTGACCTCGTACTCACAAGGCAGGTGTGGTGTCACTGAGCTATATCCCTGGTCCAGTGAAATACTTCTGGAAAGATATTTATCTCATTCATCTCTAGCCTTACCTTCACCTGTGTACTTGGTGGCACTTTTGATTTTGGCCCCACATCATTGAGGAAGCTGGCCCAGAGTTCATCCTCCTTCTTTTTCCTTGCATCCTCCGACCCACTGACTTCCTCCTGGTCTTCTACTTCCTCCTCACTGCTGCTCCCTCCAGATTCTGCCTCTGCATCCTCTTCTTTCTCTTCCAACAAAAGGCTGCTTTGTTTTCTCTTCCTGATCACCATCAGTCATCAAGAAAAGAAAAAAAAGATGGACAACACAAATGATATTACTACTCTCTCAATTCCAAGCATAACTTGCATAACTTAAAAATTAAATTAAATCTGGAACCACTATGGTAATAAACTTAATGAAGGGAGCAATGGAGGTAAACAGATTTTTGTGGGGAAAAAAAAAACTGAACTCTTACTTTAGAACCAAAATAAGTGTTCTAAATCACGACCAGTTATTTTCACTAAAATACACATAATCACTAACAGGATTACTCTGCTCAGTATGCTAAGGACAAATACACCAAATATTATTTTGACTTTTTAAAGCTGCAAATTTGGCTGTGAAAAGATCTCAATTTTATCTGCATTATTTAAGAAACTATCATGTTAAAAAATGTTAATGTTTCATCCCACTTTTTATTTATTTATTAAAATTTTTTTTTTTTTAGTTTTTTTGAGATAGGGTCTTGCTTTGTAGTTCAGGCTGGCCCTGAGCTCAGCCTCAAACTCACATCACAGCAATCCTCCTACCTCTGCCTCCCCAGTGCTGGGATTACAGGCGTGAGCAACCCAGCACTGTGGTATGTGGTACTGATTGCGGCTGGGCATGAGTCTCCACGCCCAGTATTGTTTATGGTTAACCAGGGATCGAACCCGGGTCCTTGCGCTTGCAACACAGGCACCAGAACCACTGAGCTAAATCCCTGGCCCCACATCCCACTTTTTAAAGAAATGGAAGGCAAAATGAGTAAATTATGAACAAAACAAATGGGCCCAAGACTTGTAAGAGTAACCACCTTTTATACTATTTCGACTTTCAGTGAATCATCCAATATCTAAAATTCTTGTTCCCTTTTCTTAAACTACAATCTGTTTTTTGCTCTACTCTCTAAGAAAACAGAAACACTAGCAAAGTAAAAGACTTCTTAGAAGATGCTTTCATGCCAGGTGTGGTGGTCCATGCCTATAATTCCAGCACTCAAGAGGCAGAGACAGGAAGATTTCTGGGTTCAAGGCTCGCCTGGACTACATAGTGAGCTCAGGGCCAGCCTAAACTACAAAGTGAGACCCTCTCAAAAACAACAACAAAAACAAAATCAAAAAAACCCTAAATAAATAAAAAGAAGAAGCCTATCAGGTATCATGGCTTTCTTCAAGATAGGTCACCTTGTGTGCACATGAGTATACTTTTAGCTTGCTTTTTCCCCTTTTACTTGGCCCAAGTTCATTCTGTGGAGTCAGTTTCTCCAATCTTCACTTTTATTTTTTCTAATAAATCATCATTTAAAAAAAATAAAGACAGAAGTCTATCATAAGCTGGCATAACAGTGCACAACTAATCTGAGCACTCTTACAGGCTGAGGCAGGAACATCTCAAGTTTGAACCCACCTGGCAACTGACTTAGCAAGACCTTGACTCAAAAATTTAAGAAAGCCTTGACGTCAGGCATGGAGTGGGATACTTATTATCTCAATCCTCTGGGATGCTGAGGCAGGAAGATCACAAATTCAATCTTAGCCTAAGCAACTAAAATATTTTCCAAGACTTTGTCTCAAAAAGGGGGGCAGGGTCCTGGGGATCTTGTTCTATTATCAGACTGATCTCAGCAATCACAATGTTGTGACAATAGCCCTTGACTTCTAAGGCCTTGAGGGCAGCATCACCTGGCTGGAATACTCTGAGCCTTTTTTTTCCCTTTGGTTTTTTTTGTCTGCTCTTCACCATCCACTTCATCTTCCTTCACTAGTTCATTTACATCATCTTCACTATACTCTCCACCTGAAATCACATAAAAGAAAGGTCAGACAGATAAGAATAAAGATTTTCACATGAAGTCAAAATTTATCACCAAGAAAAAAGTTGACTATTTTCCCTTATTCTTCACTAACTAAAACTATTTACTTAGAGAAGTCTTCCCTGCCTCCAAAACAATGCCACATTCTCTAAGTCTTCCACTCCAAGATAGGAGATCTCCTAGCTCCCCTCTGTAACTGTCCTCCTTATACTAATGCATGCAACTTCTGCTAGGCTGCACATTTCAGGAGCTCACGGATTGTTTGTCTTGATCTGTAAAAATGTGAATGTCTGAGTGAATGAATGGAAATTCCAACTCTATTAATGTACTCTCAAAGACAAAATCACGTTTCCATCTCATCCTGGATGTCTTTCAAAAGTAATTCAAAGATACTTTGCTCTTTGTGGGACTTGGTAGTATACGACTATAATTCCAGCTACTTTGGAGGCTGAAACAGCAGGATCACAAGTTCAAGGCTAGCTTGGGCAATTTAACAAAACCTTGTCTCAAAAAAAAGGGGGGGGGTGGCTGGGGATATACATCATTGGTAGAATCACTCGCCTAACATGTGCAAGGGGCCTAGGTTAAATCCTCAATATTGCGTAACACATACCTTGCCTTATCCATAAATGGGAGTTAGAAATAAACTGAAGATTTCCTTCCCTATGTCCCATCTTCAGACACGGGCACCCAGGGGTTCCCCAAAAAAGGCTGCCTGAATATCCAGCATGTCCACATTCTGCAGGTAGCAGGTCAAAAACCAATCCTACATAACAAGAGATTCAACTTTAACTGATGTTACATGTCCAAACTCACACAAATAGAATGTACAGCTCAACGAAATGACACACAGTAATTCTGGACCCTGTTTGAGGGCCAAAATATGGGACTAGCATCCCAGAAGGTGCCAAGTGCCAAGCAAGGACAAGTGAAAGTATTTCCTAAGGAGAAAAGAGTTCCAGATGGCAGTGAGAATGTACAACTGGAACTGTGCTTCCTCCTGAAATGCCCCTTAAAAAGACTAGAGCTTTTACGGTTAAATGAAGTTTTCTTCAGATCCACATTCGTGTAGTAAAGCTGATCCCCAATGCAGCAGTGCTTGGGGAGACATGACTGGGTCATGAGAGCACTATCTTCAGTGATGGGTCAATCCATGGGTGCCATGCATTCACAGCTGATGGACCCTTATTAGGGTCTTGCTACGTGGTTCAACTGGTCTTGATCTCACTAAATACCCCAGGCTGGGAAATCAAGGCAATCTTTCTGCTTCTGCCTCCCAAGTGCTGGGATTACAAGTGTGTGTCCCTATACCCGCCAATAATATTTTATTATTTTGTTTGAGACAGAATTTCACTATGCAGCTCAGGCTGTCCTTGAACTCACTATGTAGCCCAGGATGGCCTCAAACTTGTGGCAATCCTCCTGCCTCAGATTCCCCAGTGCTGGAATTACAGGGATATACCACCACACCCAGCTTAACCTCCAACATATTTTAAAACAAAACAAAACAAAAAAACCAAACTTTTTTTAAGGACAAGGTATTGCTAAACTCAAGTTGGGCTTGAACTTGAGATCCTCCTCTCCCAACCTCCCACCCTGCTGGAAACAGGACTGTGCCACCAGCCCAAACTATTTGCCCATTTTTATGATGAAACTTATTAAATCAGTACCCAAGCTTTGTAGAAAATTAGAATATGCAGATAGTTAAGCATAAGAAAATTAGAATCACTGCATTCCAACTTCCAAAACTTATTAGTAACAACCCTTACGTGAATACATCCTGTTTATTTTTCTATAACAAGGTGTAGAAAAATTGTATTTTTCTCCAAGACTTAAATCCAACTTTCCATGTTACTTTACAGGCTGTTTTATTCATTAAACAATTTATACATGTTGATTTCAGTAAATTTTCATCTTCTCTAATATATAGATTGTTTTCAAATTTTCTCAGTGAACTCAAGAATCGCTCATAACTTGTTTGTCTACATCATAGTGAAGAGGACATATGAATGTAACATGTGAGTTAGATGCGTATCCATCTAGTGCGTACTAGTTGTTCCATCCCTTAAGACTGTCTCCGTCTAGTGCTCCCTTCTCAACAGTGACAATGATTTACTGATGAGCTCAGGCCATATGTTTTGCAGCATCTTCTAGATTGGTCTGAGTGCTCCTCAGGGTGGTGGTGGTCTAGTTTGCTTCTTTGTTGCTTGAAATCTTCTGTAAATAGGAAGTTAGATCAAAATGCTTGATGTGTTCCCGAAAAATATTTTTTTATCACAGACCTCTGCAGTATGTTCTGATCTCTGGCACAAGGCTGAGAAAAAAACCTAAAAGATAGAACTAAAGAGATAGAGAAACCAGGGAGCCAGGACAGGCAGTGCTGCTTAATCAGCAAAGGCACTGGTCAGTCCAAGTCACTGATTTTTATTAGTAATCAACTGGGATAAAGGCAAGTTATGCGCAAGGACAGTTACTAGGGTAAAGTCAAGTTATGTATAGACTGCATCTGCAAAGAGATGTAGTCATGCAGTTCCTAGGGAAACTAACACAGGCAAGGCTTGTAAGGAAAAAGACAAAGCACTCTCAAATTAAGACTGGAATACACATGGACAGAGGATTTAGCTCAGTGGTTCCAGTGTCTGTCTTGCAAGCACAAGGACCTGGGTTCATTCCCCAGTAACCACATACCCTACTGGGCGTGGAGACTCAGACCCAGCAGCAACCAGTACCACATACCACAGTGCCGGGCGTGGTGGCTCATGCCTGTAATCCCAACACTCAGGAGGCAGAGGCAGGAGGATTGCTGTGATGTGAGTTGCAGGCTGAGCTCAGGGCCAGCCTGAACTACAAAGTGAGACTCTGTCTCAAAAAAAAAACCCCAAAAAACAAAAAACTGGAATACACAAAATATATGGTTATAATTAAATGGGAACCGAATTTGAGTAAGTCACTCTGAGCTTAGCATGTAGGGTTCAGCCAAACTTGCTTCTCCAAACAAGCCAATTGAGGGGTTAACTCTTTACAGGGTACACTGCTTACAGCCAGCATTGAGCATGATCAATATAGTGGTCCCCTACAATTTTTGACAAATATTAAGGCAAGGGGTAGGTTATTTTCATGTTTATTTTTCCACTGTCACTGAACTACACAATGAGGCTTTGTCTCAAGAAACTAAAAACAGAACAAAAATAAAATATGCTGGGATTGAAGCTCAGTGTAAAAGCCCTGGGTTCAATCCTCAGTAACACATACACATGTGAAGGGAAGAGGAGCAAATGCTGCTGACAGTTCAGACAAGATGTGCCTGATTCTGGATCTTAAACATGTAAAAAAGACGCTCCATTATTAATTGTACAAACAAACAAAATCAAAATCATGGAGAAACTAGGGTGGAAAAAAAGGCAGTAAGAGGGAGAGTAACATCCCTACAGACAATAAAGCACAAGAAGAACAAATCATGTCTAGATTCAGGGCTTGCAAACACACTTAGCATCCCATGCTTAAAAATATGAGTCAAACAACAAAGAATAACTAAAATTATGAGAAAGTCTCAAATATAAAAAGGCCAAAGGCAAACATATGAAATGAATAAAAACCACTCTGGAAAAAACAGTATGAAGCCAGGTATAGTGAAGGAAGACTGTAATCCCAGCACTCAGGGAGGCTCAGGCAGGAGGATCATCAAGAATTTGAGGCCAGCTGGAACTACATGAAACTTGCTTCAAAACACAAACCAAAAAACTCTGGATGCTTTCTCATTTTATGAGGGTACCATTCATTATCTTATTAAAAAATCATAAAAGGAAATTAAAAGAAAACTACCGACTAATATTTCTCATGTAAACACACGTATGTAAAAATTACAGACTTATATTTCTCATATAAACACACATCATGTAAAAAATCCAGGGGGGTTGCCACACACCAGTAATCCTAGAAGGAGGCTGAAGCAGGAGGACTGGTGCAAACTCAAGACCAACATTGGCTACATAATGAGTTTTAAGTCCAGCCTGAACTGTAAAGCAAAAGCCTGTCTTAAACACACAAAATTTCCTCAACAATCAAACCAAATTCAGCAAGTTATAAAACTTACACATCATGATCAAGTGAGCTTTATCCTAGAAATGTCTTCAAAATTTTAAGATCATTGTAATTTACCTTATGAATAGACCAAAAAAGAAAAAAAAGGAAAACCACGATAAATGAAAAATTAAACCAGTTAGTGGAGAAGAGGCATTTGACAAAATTCAGGTCTCCACAAATTAGGAATAGCATCATTAATTTTGTGGTGGTAAATGTCTGTACTCAGAAGGTTAAGGCAAAAGGATCCCAAGTTGTCAGCTCAGGCAACTTGGCAAGACCCTACCAATAAATAAAAAAAATGTATTCCTTTGCTTACAATAAAATGTTTTGATATTCACCACACGTGTAACTCACTGAGTACTTCACGAACGAACAAACAAACGAGGCATGTTGGGGAGTTCTATTAACTTCTAGAGATACAGTGATTCTATACAATCAGAAAGCAAACCAGACTCTTTTTTCTCTTACCTGAAAAGAACCTGGGGCCTTCATAATGAGCTATATCTCTAGCCCTTTATATTATTCATTTACTTGGAGTACTGAAAATTGAACCCAGAGATGTTATATCACTGAGCTATATCCTCAGCCTTTTAAAAAACATTTCTGAGAGTCCCTAAATTACCCAGGCTGGCCTCAACTTTGGGCTCCTGAGTAGATGGAATCACAATCATACGTCACCATATCCAGCTAAGAGGCCCGGTAAGTGGTGGTGATGAAGTCTTTAAGATTGCACAGTCAGGAGGCAACCAGGACAACCGAGCAGGTCAGAAGGCACAAATGGACTTCCAGAAGGTGAACATCTTGTGAATTTAAACATTTTGCAAGATGATTTAAACAATTTTGAAATTAGTAATAAAAATATGAACAGTAAACAGTTTTTAAAAGGGGGAATCAAGGGAGTGAACATTTGTAATCCCAACCAAAGGCTGAGGGAGGATCACTGCAGGTTTAAAACTAGCATGGGCTATATAGTGAGTTCAAAGCCAGTCTGAACTATATAAAAAAGCCCCGTCTCAAAAAATAAGGCAACAGCGAATTGAAAAAGTAGAAAGCACTTTCCTCTGGAGAGGCTGATTAGGAACAAGGGACAACTGGAAACTAATAACTTTCAAAACGATCCTTTTATTTTTATTTTTTTTTACTTTTGGGAGGTACCAGCAATAGAACTCCGGACCCTGTGTTTGTTAGGTAGGCTTGGTGCATTAAGCTAACTCTCAGGCCCCAAATCCTTGTAGATATGTTTGAATATATTTAAGTATATACAAGTGCTGCTTCAATCAAAATAAAAACTAGTTTTCAAATTTAATCAACTTTCCCTGTCAGCCTAGGACTAATGTTGGAGTACGAGAATATAATCAGGAAACACAATTAGGAAGCTATGGAGAATCCTAGCAAAGAGTAATGGTAGCTCAAAATAAAATAATAGCAGTAAGATTAGTGAGCAAGTGGTCAGAGTCATTTTCAACGTAGAAACAGGAAACTTATTGACTGGATGAACTTAAAAGAGAACAAGGGCGACGTAGGATGGCTTCTCACCCGAGTGTGAGAATAAATGCCCTGAATAAGAGGGACGAGTCTCGGAAAGGAGAATTCTGCCGGGCCAAATTGAGTAATAAAACTTATCTTGGCCTCCTCTGACTTGAGACGCCCCCCCCAAAAAAAAAGTTTGGGGGTGCGAGCTTATAATCTTTTCTTACAAGACCCCTCCTGAGGCCAGAAGAGGATGCATTTGTCTCGGCCTGAACCGTGTCTTTAAAGTCTGAAAATCACTCCCAGGATGCGGAGAGTTCGAGGGGGCGGACTGCGTCCAGGAGACAGCGCCGCGTTCCTCGGCCATTTCCCGCGCTCTGTGAGTGGGCGGCGGCCGAGCAGGGGCTGTGGCACCGGGCCGAGCCGCCGCGCCTTCCCCGCGGCCGCGCCAGCTGGGTGCAAGGTCCCGAGGGCGGGGACGCTCGGAACCGCGCGCCAGCCCGGCCTCGGTGGCCGCGGGGCCGACGCCCGCGGGGCCGAGCGCGCCTCACGTGAGGCGCGGGGCGGGGCAAACACGCCTCTCGCCTCGCAGACTCGCTCACCCGAGGGCACGTAGTCCTCGTCCTCCTCGGAGGTGGAGAAGTCTTCGGAATCGAATTCTTCCATGTCCCTGCCGCGCGGAGCTAGGCAACCCACAGGACCACAGCAGCTGCCCGAAACGGCCAAGCCCTAGAGAGAGAGAGAGAGACCATAGAGCTGCGGCGGCACCTAGCGTAGCCTAGCTGCCTTTCAGCATGCGCAAAGAATGTCACGTTGTCGGCAACGACACTTCCGGTTGCACCCGAATGCACGTGCGAATGCAGGACTCTTGTGAGGAGGAGACTCGCCGGGAAGCAGTGCATGCTGGGACTTGTAGTCTTAGGCTCTACTCGACAGCCCTGACTGAATATCTTTAATGGAAATACGGTTGATTCTCATTATTTGTGGCTTTATATTTTCGAATTTTCTTAGTCACTAAGTTTATTTCGTAACCCCGGAAGCAATAATCAGTACTTTCTGAGGTGATTTCAAGCATGCGCAGAAAGCAAAAAAATCCGGCTCTCAGAGCTGTCAATTCACAGCGGAAGTTGAAATGAGCAGAGGCTCCGCCTCCTGGATTCAACTCTCCGGCTGTAACCAGTTCTCACGGACTCTACAGGGCCACTGTTTTCTGCATCGTTGTGCTTTCTTATTGATTACGCTGTTTTTCATGGCCCCCAAGCGTACTGCTGTCTAATGTTCCTAAGCACAAGAGGGCCATAATGTGACTTTTGGAGAAAATATGTGTGTTAGATAAGCTTCGTTCAGGCTTGAGTTACAGTGCTGCTGGCCGCGAGTTCAATGTTAATCAACAATCCGGTACATCAAGCTAAAGAAAAAGGAACTTCGCCGGTCTGTACGTAAGACTGCCCCAGAAAGTGCTAAGCTGACATCTACAGTGTGACAGAGCTATGGAAAGGATGGAAAAGCGGCTAAATTTGTGTATTCGTGAGATGACAGACAAAAAGAGCATCGTGGACAGCACCGCTGTTAGACCGAAAGCCAAAGAAATTTACGGTCACGGGCCTCGGGGTTAGAGAAATGTTAAAACCTTCTCGGAGAGTGCCAGCTGGCTTGCAAGATTCAAAAGGCTATACAGTGTGGAAAACGTTAAAGTTGCAGGAGAGGCAAGTTTTCCAGATCAGGAGGCTGCGGAAGAATTTAAAATATACTTGCTAAAGTGTTATACAGGAAAAGGACTATGTGGAAGAGTACTGATGAGACGAGCTGATTTTACAAGGATTTTAGCAGACGAACCTACATAATGTAAATGGCTGCTACGGTCCCTGGATTTGTCATCCCAAGATCACACAACCTTGCCATTGTGCACCAATGCCAAAGGCAACTTCAAGTGCAAACGCCTAATGGTTCACAGAGCCCTTAATCCACAAGCCCTGAGAGAGAAAAACATGAACCACGTCCCAGTCTATTGGAGGAGGTATAAAAAAAGCATGGATGGTGTCAGATTAGTCCACGGCTGCTTCGTCCCTGAAGTTGAGCACTATCTCCGGGGCAGAAGCCTGACTTTCAAGGTTTTATTAACTTTGGATAAATATCACAGTTCATTGTCGTGAAGAATTTGAAAACACACACCCCGGGGTAGAAGTTCTCTTTATGCCCCTAAACACTACAGTATCTCTCCTCCAGCCTCTCAGTCAAGGCACCATAAAAACTTTCAAGGCACGCTGTACCAGAGAGCTTCACGCCAAGGCTTGGGAGACTCTCGAGGGGGACAAAGAAACCACCATGGTGGACTATTTGAAGTCAGCCACTATCTGCAATGGTATTGATTATGTTGGTACAGCCTGGGATGGCATTGATCCAGCTATTATCAATAACTGTTGGGAAAATGTTTGGCCAGACTGTGTGGAAAGTTTCAAAAGCTTTGAAGGTGTAACCGAAAATGTAAAGAACAATGTCAAGAATATAATGTATATTGCACAGCAAATAAGTGGAGAAGGTTTTGATGACATATCAGAAGACAACGTGGCAGAAATCTTAGCAGAGAAGGCCATGGAGCCCAATAGTGAAGACCTGGACCGGAAGGCAAAGCAAAGCACTGGAGTGAGTAACGACTGGGATGGGGATGGAAATCAGTTGGAGACTGCAAGAGCTGCTGCTCTCACTGTAGCCAAAGTATCGGAATGGAATTCTGCCTCGAAGAAAATTTTTCACGACATGGAAGAGTAAGACCTAATGCTTAACCGCAGCCTTGCATTTAAGTGGCCTTTGCCCGTTATACTGAGATACTTAAAGAGATGAAGGAGAAAGCTAGGCAGTCAAAACTGGCGCCATTTTTCAAGTCGGATTGTGCCCAATCAGCAAGCGTCAGCCACCAAGCTCTTAAGGTGGAACTGCCGGATGTTGACAGGCTGCCCTCTTCCTCTTCTGCATAATAAAGCCACCAACTTCAGCCTTGGTTTTCAGGGGGCAAAGGTCGAGAAATGGCTTGATCACACTGTGCCTGCTGCACCACATCCTGCAGCTCCATTAACAGAAAGCTTTTGATGCTATTATAAAACCTTAAACACTTCACCTTGGAATTTTTCTCAGAATTTTATTTTTATTCTTGTACTGCACCATGTGTTCACAGTAATGTATATGCTTTGAGAAGTGTACAGTACATCAGACTATGTACTGATGGCACTATATATGTGGACAGCATGACTATGACTATGGGGATGTGATATAATTTCAGAAAACTTTAACACACCAAAATGCTTTTGTTTCATTAGATTGTTTCATTCAATGATTTGTTTCATTATAAATAATACATGCAAGCAAGTAATTATTTGTAAGAAATATATGTATAAAATAAGGTATGTCTCCTGTTGTGGTTTTGAGAGAGGATCTCATTCTATAGTTCAGGCTGGCCTTTAACTATGTAGCCCAAGCTGACCTTGAAATCCTCCCATCTCCTTGTATTGAGATTACAAGCATGTGCCATGACCCTCAAGTACAATAAGATGTCTTTGAAAAGAAAAACAAAACAAGTTCATATACTCATTAGTTGGGAAAAGTGTGACCAGAGGCTCACACAAACCTCCCCTAAAAGCAGTGGTTCAATGTTTGCCCAGCTAGTGGCAGAGACAACTTTATAATCCTAACTGCTATGAATAACTAGAATCAATTATGTTCTGGAAAGCAAATATCATCTGTATGAATCTTTCCTCAAGTTAATGCATATCAGAGTAGGGATACATAATCTTTACCATTTTCTTCAAATGAAAGTATTTAATTGTAACCCAGCTCTGAGAAACAATAATCAGAAGCAGATGCAGATGAGACATCAACAATTATCATGTTACCGTATCTGATATATAAGATGCAAGGATATTTTTGGCTGAAAGTTGTTCCTTACCAATACCCTGAACTAGAGTGAGTTTCGGTCATCCAGTTATTCCATAAAATTTACCCCGCTAACATGCACAACTCAGTAGTTTTAGGTATTCTCAGGCTGGTACAGTCATCACCAAATCAGTTTTAGAATATTTTCATCACCCAAAAAAGGAATTATTTTCCCATTAGTAGTCATCACCATTCAGCCTGATCACCAGTATCTATAAATTTGCCTATTCTAGATCTTTTGTGTAAACGGAAACATACAGTATGTGAACCCTGGTCATTTGAGTGGCTTCTTTTATTTAGCATTGTATTTTCAAAGTTTCACTTAGTGCTCCATTTCATTTCGAGGTGGAGCACCCTACATGTGGGAGCACTCAACTGTAATTATTTTACTTTTCAAGCAACTGCCAAACTGTTTTCTCAAGTGGTTGCACCATTTTATGATCTCACCAGTAGTCTGTGAGGGTTTTTGAGAGTTCTAGTTTTCTTGGATTTTTAAAAAAATTGTTTGGCTTTTTTCAGACAGGGTCTCCCTATGATAGCATCTTTATTTTTTCAGTACTAGGAATTAAACTCAGGAGCGTGTCCTTCCCAGACAAGTGCAGCACCACTGAGCTACATCCTCAGTCCTTATAATGGCATCTTTTGAAGTATGTTTTAATTTTGAAGTCTAATTTATCTATCTTTATTTCTTGTGCACTTAGGGGTTGTACTTCAGAATACTTTGCCTACGCCAAATCATGAGACTTACTTTTCTAAAGTGTTTTGTAGTTTTAGTTCTTACATTTCAGTCTAGGACCCATCCAAGCAAACTTCCCTTATGGGAGAGTAAACAGAAAAAGATACAAAAATCTGGGCCCAGTATTTGGTAGTTTACTTTTCTGGGGCTCATTTTCCTTGGGCAGCATGAAGAGGCCCACCCTGGCCCATGGAAGGGGTGAGCCTGGGGATAAGGGCTGTGGGCACCCCAGCAGTCTCCCCCTCCAGTGTGCTGCACCCCCTCCCAGGAATTCAATGCAGCTCTGAGCACAAGCATGTCTGTATTGTGTCAGATAGTTGAGATTTATAAAAAAATAAAGGCAGTAGACTAAAGTGAATTTTTAAAAATGTACTGTTTGCCATAAAGATTATTTTACATGAAAGTTTTAAAAAATATATTTTATATGAATTTAAACTAATAGGCTGGGGATATAGGTCAGTGGTAGAATGTCTCTTTAGCAATTAAGAAATCCTATTGTCAGTCCGAAGCATCTAAATTAATCAGTCAAAGTGAGAGATTCCAAATACTCCAGATTTTCAGCTTATCATGAAAAGATTAGAAAATGTAGGGCCGGGGATTTAGTTCCAGTGTCTGCCTGGCAAATACAAGTTCTGAGTTTGATCTCTGGTATTGCCAAAAAAAAAAAAAAAAAAAGAAAGAAAGGAAAAAATAAAGCTAAATAAATAAATAAATAAATAAAGCTAAATAAAATAAATGTTAAAGTTACCAAAAAAAAGCTTTATTACAAAATATTAAATCTTATTAGCCACTGAAAAAGAAATACAATTCCCACTCACAGAGCTTAAATTCTTTATTGTTAAACATTTACACTAGAATTAGAAATGTCAGTAGAAAAATAAAATTTAAATGTTTTTCTATTGTATAAAGATTTGATCATTTTGACTGTAGCAGTTAAGTGAAATAGCCTAATACAAAAAAAAAGCTGATTTTGGTCACAACCAGCCTTACAGAGTACACGAAAGAGAAACACAAGTTCACAGCAAGACTCTCTGCCTGTGGATGGCTCCAAACCTCAGGCCTCGCCCCTGGGGAAGGTGGCCTGTGCTGCAGGGGACGGAGGACGCAAGGCAAGCCGGAGCAGCCAGGACCTCACCCACAGAGGAAATTTTTTAAACTTAATAGACATACAGGAGGATTACAAGTTATCCACACAAACTACTTCTCACTACCTTAAACATTTCATAAGTTTCTTGCTGCAAAAAACAGCACAGAGACATTTCTCATGTACTATTCATATGCTTTTGTATCTGAAATTAAGTTTTCACAAAATGCTTTTATCTCCAAATCGCATAATGAATCAAGAAATCAGCTTCTATGGTTGGAGGCTACCTCTCACCCCTCTATAAAGAAGGAAGGGAAAGAGGGAGCGAAGGAGGAGGGAAGAAGGTGCAAGGAAAAGTAAAAGAGAAAGGGAAGGTAGATGCATAGGTAGAAGCAGTAATTGCATGTGTCTAAGAAATTTGTTGGCAAAAATCTCAAACTATGTAAGATAGAATGTTATTCTCCCATTTGAGCAACCACCTACAAATAAATCAATTATTTTAGACAAGCAAAAGAGATGGGGAGAGAGACCAAAGAAAGAAAACTAAAGTGGAAAGCATTCTCTGGTTATCATTCCAACTTTCTTTGTTCTGAACTCACGGTGTAGCGCAGGCTGGCCTCGAACTTGCAGTGATCCTTCTGCCTCAGCTCCCCAAGTGCCACCCTGCTTGATATATCCACACTTTCTCCCTGAAAACATTTCAAGCTGCACAGCTCAATCCATAGAGTCCATACACATTTATTCACTAGAGAAGGCTTCATAGACTGGAATGGATGAAATATTCAGTAACTTGAAGATATATTTATATTTGATGTTTTAAAGAGGAGATAATCAGGGCCTGGGATTTAGCTCAGTGGTTCTGGCGCCTGCCTTGCAAGGTCCTGAGTTCAATCCCAGATGACCACATACAATGCTGGGTATGATGACTCACGCCCACCAGCAATCAGTACCACATAACACAGTGCCAGGTGGGGTGACTCACACTTGTAATTCCAGCACTTGGGAGGCAGAGGCAGGAGGAATGCTGTGAATTTGAGGCTGGCCTGGGCTACATAGTGAGCTCAGGGCCAGCCTGAACTACAAAGTGAAACCCTGTCTTTAAAAAAAAAAGAGTAGATAATCAATGTAGGCATGGTACCACTTGTACCACTTGAGCAAAATCCTCAGCCCAAAAGTAGTTATCAAAACACATCAAACACCAAACAGATGGAAACAAAATGTGTACTTTTTTAACCTTTCAAAATTCATAAATTTCAGTGTCAGCTCTAAACAAAAATAACCTAACATTTTCATTACGGATCAATATATTAAAAAACTAATATTCAAGGTGAAGGGCCTGTCAACTATTGGCCTCATGTTTGGTAACTGAAATTATATAAAAAATGATGTATTAGGCAAAGAGAACTGATAGGAGGCAGCCTTCAACAGAGATGATCAAAATCATTTCTCATAATAGAGAATAAATGTCTTAAGTTTCTTAAACCAAAGGGATATTTTTCTAAAATCACAGCTCCTACAACTGAAAACTAGAATCTTTCCTTTTTTTTGTAGGAAGAAAGACAGCCTTTTTGTGGCATTTGAAAGCAGAGTCAGCTGCACTCATAATTTCCTACCTAGTGTTATGAGTATAATTGCAATAAGTGGTCTGTCAGAAGGAGACGTCCAGTTAATTTTGCTGATCTCATTATCATTTTTCTGTATAATTTTCTTTATAAGAGGAAGGGATGTAGCTCAGTGGCACAGCACCTGCCTGATAGCACAAGGCCCTGAGTTCGATTCCTGGATAGGTATACTTTTCTTTATAACTTTCTCCGGCAAATTGGTTCTCTTGGCTACTTTTAATTAGAAGCCAAAATATATATTATGGGAATGGAATAAACTCACGTACATATGACCTTCTGGGTTATTAGCTTTAATCTCATAATGAACTCTTCTTTAAAAATATAATCACAGAAGTTAATTAACAGGCAGCAACAATAACAACACTGAGTTTAGTCCATGTGAAACCGTTTGGGAGGTAAGGTTCAAGTTACTTCTTTTTTGCAATCCTTTGTCCTGTAAAGGTCACAGTTTCCAGGCCTTTCAATGAAAACGAAAGGCGGTAAGATAAAAATTAAAATAGATAAAAAATGAGTCTTAAAAAATCATTATTAATTCTCTTCTACAATATAAATTCTCTTGAATAAAAACGTAGAGGGCAGCATGGGAGCCTAACTGCGAAAGAAGTTTTAGGCACTTTCTGGTAGTTGATAGTCAATACTGCAGAAGAGGGCCAGACAGCTACACAGGTAACACACCGAGAATCCACAGCCCTAACTCCAGGTTCAGCTGTGCTCAGGCAATTTCAAGGAGTCTTCTAAAAAAAACAGTTACTGGGCCGGGGAGTTAGCTCAGTGGTTCCGGCGCCTGTCTTACAAGCGCAAGGACCCGGGTTCGATTCCCCGGTAACCACATAACAATACTGGGTGTGGAGACTCACACCCAGCAGCAACCAGCACCACATACCACAGTGCCGGGAGTGGTGGCTCACACCTGTAATCCCAGCACTCGGGAGGCAGAGGCAGGAGGATTGTGATGTGAGTTTGAGGCTGAGCTCAGGGCCAGCCTGAACCACAAAGCGAGACTCTGTCTCAAAAAACCTAAAAAAAAAAAAAAACAGTTACTGAGAAAAACTATCACAGAATGTGTGAAGTATCTGATCTGTGTTCAATATCAAAGAGCGTCCTAATCAGTATATCCTAAAATTACCAACTCAAACTACTGTACAGGGCACTTATGTTTTAAATTAAGCCAAGTGGATAGAATTACCAATGAGAGTTAAAGGTGGCATGGAAATTCTGTATGGCTATAGTGCTGGAGATTGAACCTAGGGCCTTCTACATGCTAAGCAAGTGTTCTACCACTAAGCTATATCCCCAGTCTTGCATCGAAATTCTTCAAAACAAGTTTAAACATTCAACTATGCATGATGGTGTCGTGTATGCTTCTTGGGAGGTGAGGCAGAAGGGTCACTGAGCCCAAGAGTTGAGGATATCCTGGCAACATAACAAAACCCTATCCCTTAACAAAAAGAGAAAAGGAAAGAAAAAAATCCCCCAAAAACGCAGTTGGCTCATTTTGATCAAATGTATCAAACCACAAACTTACATTGCTTAAAACCTACTGAATAATCAGATGCTAAGAGTTATCCATAAGCTGTCACATTCTCAGTAGTTAGCTACTTTTTCTTTAACAGTGGCCTCGAGTCACTAGTTGAATTACACTTCCCATCTTTCTCCTGCTGTACTTCACAGATAAGTTCTCGAAGCTAGACTTAACCAAAACCTACTTGTTTTTCCTACTTGGTTTTACTATCATGAGGATGTAGCAAAAGAAGAGTCTGCCGAATTTTAATCAAAATTCGATTAACTAAATTCCAGTACAGTATACTCTGCTCATTTGCAATAAACCGATATTTTCCACAGTTTCTGAAATATGAGAGATTACATTTTGTCACAAAATATGGCAAATTCCAATGCAGCGGTGCCAGAGCAGAAACTGGTTTGGTTTAGTTAAAGGTGTGTGTGGGTTGTGCAAAAGAGAAAGCCAAAGGAACTTGTTGGTTTTGGTTGAGAATCAAAGAAGTCGGCAAAGATCTTCAACTACTGGAGCTTCAAACTGAAGAAAGGACTGAGATGTTCACATTCTTCTTCATCCAAGTGGTTTCCACTTGAAGAACCAAGAAAACACTGCGTTCTATAATATCTTCTTTTCAAGGATTCTATAAAACACTTAGGTTCACATATCACAGCAGAGGAACGTATGCTACAAAGTCGCTAAAATCCGTAAGAAGGAGACGACCACTACACAGAATGTCTGTCCCGTGCCCAGGGTGAGGGCCTCAAACGGGATCATCTGCTTCCCTGCTGCTCGGTAAACTCCGGCAATTGCTGCACCTGGTTCAAAATTCAAGGGTGTTAAGAAGAAAAAAGTCCAGGTTAACAAAATCACAAAAACAAAACACTTAAAATTCTACTACACATAGAATTTTCACATTTTTTTTACATTAACGATTAAATACTACAGAAATGTTTTGTTCCCTTTTCTTTCTGCTGACTAGTTTTGAAGTATTCTTTACATGACTTGCACATCACTGCAATGTGCTCTGGGATGTGGACTTGCTAATAGCACGTCTACTAATTTACTGAATAAAATAATCCAGAGGTAATAATAAAGACAACAAAGATAATTCCCACATAACCTGCCCATGAACTCAAAAATACCTCTTTATTCCCTCGCCAATTAGTTCTGTGCCAATTAGGCATTTAAGAGGTGCCCAATATATTCTTGGCAATAAATGATTATCTTCTGAGACTAAGGATGAAATGTTCCATGCCATAGGGCAATCTCTGTTCCACCTTCTAGTGTACTCAAGGTTCCCTCTGAGAAAGAGAGGGAGAGGGGGAGGGGGAGACAGTGGGCATGGCAACTCGCTCCTGTAATCCCAGCACTCAGGAGGCTGAGCCAGGAAGATCACTGTGAGTTCAACTCAAGACCAGTCTGGGCGACATAGTGAGTTCCGGGCCAGCCTAAACTACAAAGTGAGACTCTTGTCTAGAGAGAGAGAGGAAAGAAGCAAGGAGAGGGTGGGCAAAGAAGACAGGAGGACTCTAAATCACAGCTGTTAAATGACAGGGCACAGGATGGAGATACTCAGGGCATTTTGTATGCCTTTTCTGTTTTCTGTCATTAATCACGCTAGTCACCTGTAATTTTCTAGACGTCAAGACCCATACTATCCAAATATCCATGATATCCATTCATTGCTGTAGGTACTCAGCACTGTATCAAGCAGGTTCACATTTCATTAGTTTGAAAAATATTCCTGTTACACCCCACACCCCAATTCTCTAAATAAAATTTTCCTTGGTCACTGTGCTCATTCATCCAAGTATTTATTTTCAGAGTGCTTCTATGTTGTTGTTTAATTGTTTTTGAGACAAGGTCATCGCGATGTAGTTTGGATTGGCCTGGAACTCCTAGCAATCCTCCTGCCTCAGCCTCCTGAGTACAGGTATTACAGGCATGTGGCACCACACCTGGCTCTCTGTTTTCTTTTATAAAGTGTGTTCTTTATTCTAAAGGTACTTCGAATCTAACCTGGGACACAAGATAGAAACAGAATCTCAGTCGTGCAAGGCAGTGTCTCAATCAAACATCTGCATGGGGTGCAGCTCAGCATCAGAGCATGTGCTTAGCACCCACAAGGCCATGCGTTCCTTTGATAACATCTAAATATTTTATAAACGTGGAGTGAAGGCACACAAACATATTTTAACAATAAGGAAGCGCAGCTGGACGTGGTGGCACATATCTGTATTCCCAGCATTCTTGGAAGCTGAGGAAGGAGGAATGGAAGTTTCAGTCTATCTGTGGTAACTTAGGAAGGGAAGAACAGGGAAAAGGAAAGGGAAGGAAAAGAAAAGAGGAAGGAAAGGGGAAAGGAAGTGAAAGAGAAAGAGAGGAGGAACAAAGAGGGAGGGAAGGGGGAGGCGAGAGGAGGCGAGAGGAGGGGAGGGGAGGGGAGGGGAGGGAAGGGGAGGGGAGAACAATGAATAACCCATGGTTGGTTGCCTAGTCAGTGGCCTTTGATGTTTCTAACACCTGAAAATACATGTTTCACTGGCCCTCTCTGTAATTTTTCTCCCGTAAAAGAGTGGGTTGAGTAGAAAGAAGCTTAAGGAATTTGAAGTACACCCTAAAGTGGGATTTGGATGATGGAGAGAAAAAGGGAAAAAGCCTACCGGAAAACAGCAAGCGGCAAGGGAATGAACTCTAGAGCCCCAAAGATGGAAACAAAGCAGATGCACACGCCATTCCCGGGTGGCAGGCACTCCTCAGCAGTTCATGAGGCTCCGTCTCACTTAACCTGTGCTAGTGACGAGCAGTAGGCAGCGCTACCCCTGTATTACAGGTGAGAACATCAAGACCAGTCCCGGGCCCGTAATCCAGTGTGGACACTGAAGCATAGGTGTCTACAACAGCAATAGGTGACACAGAATAGAGAGAGCTGGGGATTTAGCTCAGTGGTTCTGGTCTCTGCCTGGCAAGCACAAGGTCCCAAGTTCGATCCCTGGTACCATATATCTATCATAATTCAGGCACGGTGACTCACACCTATAATCCCAGCACTTGGGACGCAGAGGCAGGAGGACTATTGTGAGTTCGAGGCTGGCCTAGGCTACATGAGTTCAGGACCAGCCTGAACTACAAAGGAGACCTTGTCTCAAAAAAAAAAAGGAAAAACTACAAGCCAACTAAACTAGAACACAAACATATTATCTCAAAAATAACTCAAGTTAGAGATATCAATGGAGATTTCTGCTTGAAATTCAAAGTTTAAATTACAGTGGAAAAAAAACCCCTATAAATTAGTATAGATATTATTTCTATACCTCTTATGAATATACATCGAAATGTAGACTGTGGCTATTAGTATATATAACTTTTTTGTTTGCTTACAATTAATTTTACTGTACATATGTTTATATATATAAACATATTTATATGTAAGTACGGGCTTAAAATGACTTAAATTTATGGTCATCCCTATAATTATGTAATTACATGACATAAGACAAAAGCCAAAATACAAAAACAAAAAGGTTTAAAAATAATTTAAACAAGGCAGGAATTTAGCTCAGTGTAGAACCAGTCTTGCTAGTATGCGGTCCCTGGTTCAATCCCCAGTAACCACATACAACGCTGGGCATGGTGACTCATGCCCACCAGCAATTAGTACCACATACCACAATGCTGGTTGTGGTGGCTCACGCCTGTAATCCCAACACTCAGGAGACAGAGATAGGAGGACTGCTGTGAGTTCGAGGTTTGCCTAGGCTACATTGGGAGCTCAGAGCCAGCCTGAACTACAAAGTGAGACTCTGCCTCAAAAAAAAAAAAAAAAAAAATATTTAAACAATCATGATATGATTTATATATGTACCAGCTCCTCAAAACAAATATAACTATTGTGTTTCACAAATATATTGGTTTAAAAAAAAAGTAAAATAATATTACCCATGTTACTCCAATTCTCAATCAGAAAGTCTTGCGACAGCTAGGTGTAGTGGCCACTGGGGAGGCTGAGGCAGGACTGCAAATTCAAGTTCAAGGACAGCCTGGACTACAGAGTGAGGCCCCATCATAAACAAAAAACAAAAAAAGTCCTTAGGCAATGGGGTTGGAGGTAGCAAGTACCTGAACAATAATCAGGTACTTTTTTTCTTTTTTTTCCCTAGGAATTGAAACCAAGGCCTTACAAATGCTAAGCCAGCATTTTATCTCTGAGGAGATACACCCCCAGCTCTCAAATCAGGTACTTTCCTAAACACATTTACTTTATTTGGGGGGAATTACTGAAGTTTGCACCCAGGGCCTTTGATGGAGGTATATTCTTAGCTCTTTCTTTTTCTTTTGAGATAGGTCCTTGCTAAGTTGCTTAGCTGCCCATGCTTAAACTTGTGATGCTTCTGCCTCAGCCTCCCACAGTACTGGGATTACAAGGATGTACCACTGATACCTGCTTGGCTAAAACTTCTTGTTATCAGAATTATTCTTTCATTCTTAATGTAACTCTGCCTCTGTGAGCGAAAATAACTAATCAGCTATTTTGCAATGCCATAGTCAAGTCATAGCGATCAGGAAGGAACACCAACTTCCAAAGAGTCAACACTCTTCTTTTCCAGTGACCTTTCTCACAATGCTTAACACGGCTTCGCTGAAGCCAGGGAATAAAACCCAGCTCGGGAAGCCAAAGAGATATAGCCAAATAAAGGGGGCTTAGGTGTAAGAAAAAGACCAATACATTTAAAGATAGGACCAGTGGATAAAAGACACTCATTTGTTATTCATGCTACTTATGTATTTCTAAAATGAGTCCTAAAATTAACTGAGTAGTCACATTCAATGTTTTTGACTGGTATTTTAATGTCTAACATACTTGTCAAGATTCCAGCAGTAATTGGTCCCACGATGCCCATCAACAGGATGCTTACAGACATGAACCTACCATATTTGTGATGTCTGAGGGTGAAGAGGGCCAGTAATCCGGCAGGGACGTGAAAGAACAGAGAGGACACCAGTGCCCACAGGAACACGCCATACCACATCTCTGCGGAGAGAGAACAGGCTGTGGTCACTCCTTTTCTAATCACTGCCAAGTGGCTTCGAGGCCCCGTCCGTTCATTTTCAGACTCTCTGTTACACACGGGGTGCATCAGTCAAATGTGTAAACACAGACACATTTACAGCAGCCAGCACACAAGGCACAGGCATTGCCTAATTTTTGTTTTGTTTTTTTGAGACCAAGTCTCACTATGTAGTCCAGGCTGGCTGTGAATGCACAGCAATCCTCCATACTGTCATGCCTGGCTCCCCTGGCTGTTTTTGTACATAAAATGCTTGGGCCTGTACATACAAAAACTTCTTGGAATCCATCCTTGTTTACGGAGGTATCACCTGACAGTTCTCCCACCATAGCACAGAGATGATGACAAGGACAGAGACTACATGGCCTACAAACCCTAAAATACTTCCTTGTCTATTTTACAGAAAAAGCTGGCCGACCACGATTAGCTACCTCTATCCTCAAACTGAAAAAAAGGTTCACCAAAAGGTTCATCCATAAAAAGACCCAAACAGCCAGGCATGGTGGCACACACCTGTAATTCCAGCACTTCAGAGGCTGAGACAGGAAGATGGCTACCAGTTTAAGGCCAGTCTGGACTGTACAGTGAGAGCCTATTTCAGAAAAGGAGTGGAGAACTGGGCGTGCGGCTCAGTGGTAGAGCACAAGCTTAGCATGCCCAAGGCCCTGGGTTCAATCCCCAGCCCGGGAAAAAAAAGACACAAATAATGTGCTGATTGATAGCTACCATACAACTGATGACTATTTTCTTGTCCTTTTGATTATTCAATCCTCTAAGATGGAAAACCTGTACAATTCATTCAAAAATCATTTTGAAGATGAGGCAGTAAACTTCAAACCATCACTTTCTTATTGGGATATCAAAGCCTTTAAGACAGGAAATAAATACTGGAAAATATAAATGTTTGGCTTGAAGGCAAGTTAGAAGTGCTAGCCCCTACAGAGTCTTTCTGTAGGGACCAGGCTGATCTGGAACTCCCAATCCTCCTGCCTCTGCCTCAGATTGCTAGGATTACAGAAGTGCCTCACACAGCCAGCTCAACTCATTTAGGTAACTGAAATTCCGGCATCAATTTTTTTCTTCTTTTTGAGGCCAAGGATTAAACTGAGGGCCTCGTACTACACGTATGCTAAGGACATGCTCTATCACTGAGCACAGAGCTATACTCCTGGTAAACTTGTCTCCAAGGGCTGAGACACTCACCACCTGGCTGCCATGCGACACTAAGGCGTTACAGAAGAAATAAAACGTAGAAAGGACACAAGGAAAACATAACTAAAAATTCTGTACTTTTAAGAAAACTCCAACTTCTGCAACCCAGTCCACGTCATCGAGGTGACTCATCTCAGCATGTACTTGGCTAAATTTAGGCTCTTTTCTTTCCTAACCCATCATACTCAAAATTCTTCTGGAATACGTAAAGTCCATGAATTGACTTGATAAAGTAAAGAGCAAGAACCTGATCCGATGAACAGGCTGAGAGAATTCAAAGAATGCTTAATTTATTCATCTGACAGAAAAAAGAAAAATGAAAAAACAGGCTCATGCCTGTAATGTGGGCCAGTACCTTTCTGGGGTGTTTCCACCCCTGCAAGAGAAGTGTAATTATTCCCTATTCCAGGAAATGAAGAGCCTCCTGTATCTTTGTGTACTTTTTAATTGCCTCATACTAAAATCCTTCCCGTGTCTCTTGCCAGGCAGTCGCAAAAACTACTTTTCATGACAGAAGTCAGCGAACCTCAAACATGCTACAGGGAGTGGGGTCAGGCTCCTCACCTCAGCTTGGGGAACCTCCTCAGACCTGCCTGGGGACAACGCCCCTGAGATGAGCTACTGAGCTGAGCCAGGGTCCCTGGGACAATGCTTTCTTTCCGAAGTAACTCAGGGCACACTGGAAGATGGTGGCCTTCTGGCTGCCACAGAGCCACGGGGCAGTGAGGCTTCCTTGGCCAGACACATACCAGGTTGGTAACTTCCAGAAAAGCAGGACTGGACAGAGTGAGGCATCCAGCTGCCATGGGCTGAATTGTGCGCCCCCAAATTCAAGCTAAATCAAATGGCCTATGGCCTTATAAAAGCAAGCAATCTTAACCTCTTGATACCTTCTTCCACCCTGTGAAAATATAGCATGCTGGTGGCCATTACAAAGCTGACTGGCTCCCTGACCTCCAGCCTCCAGATCTGAGGAAATACAGGTCTATGGTACTTTGTTACGGCTGCCTGCACTGAGACATCCATTCTTAACAGTGCCCCCCTTCCCCTGAAGCATACGACTTGATCAGGAAGGCTACCAACCCACAATCCAACCCCCCTAAAAGCTTAAAAGCCAATATGTGAACAGGATATGCTGCAGCAGGTCAGCACCTCCGAGAAGGGGACACACTGCTGCTCGTGACTCTAGGTCACATCCAGAGCTACTTGAGCATCTACGCAGTTTATACAGCATTACTTAAGTTGCTTTAAGTAGGACGAAAGGCTTTATTACATTAGATAAGCAGTACAGTTTATAAAACACTTTTCAGACAGATAGGATTCTTATAGGACTCTAACAGCAAAAATAAACTCAGATCTATAAACACTTTTTAGAAACTAAGTGATTTCCCTTTAATGCACTGCACGTTAACTTGCCATCTATTTAATAGCTATTTATCGACCATCATATAGCACTTTTCATTTCCCTGGCTCAACACAGTGTCAGAAACATTCATTCGTGTATCTTACAGTACTTCTTTGTTCTGCCACTTTCAAATCCAGTGCCTTATCTTTAGCTTTGTTCACCTTGGCAGCTACCTTGGTCCGTTTTGTGCTGTTCTATCAGAAAGTGTTTGGCTCAGAGAGTCCTGGAGTTGGAAAGTCCATACTGAGGCCACATCTGGTGAGGAAGGGCCAGCGGGTACAAGGGGGCCAAGCACTGTTACAACAAGCCCACTCACACAGGCCCCACAAAGCCATGGACCCATTCCCAGCAACACAGCGTCACAACACTGCTGCCCAAGGGTGCGAGTTCCAACAAATGAAGTGTGGAGACACACGCAAACTGCAGTGACAGTGAAAGGCACATCGTTTCTTGAGGCCAGATGTACCTTAGATGACTAACCTGCAAGAAAAGATTGTAAGGAGAAGCAAGAGTGGGCTCTGCAGTCCATGAGGTCACCCAAGCCCCCAAGCTTGTGAGCTGCTATTGCAGAGCAAAGGACCTTGCCAATATAAGTACATTAAGGGGATTACCATGGGCTCGAAACTGCCCCAGCTGAGTGCCAGCTTGAGATCCTCTTGCCTCATCCTCACAGAATGCCAGGAACACATGTGTGCATCACTGGGCCTGGCTTATTTACAGTAATTAATACAGTAAAAACAGCAAACTAATACAATACTAATACTGAGCATTTATGCATTCATCAGTCAAACATTTATTGAGCACATTCTATATGCCAGGCACATCAGTGAAAAACAAAACAAAACAAAAAAGACTTAAGCATGCAAGGAGTTTATATCTTTAAGACCACATTTTTAGTGCTGGGCATGGTGACACATGCCTACAATCCCAACTACTCAGCAGGCTGAGGCAGGAGAACCACGAGTCCCAAGACTTGCCCTAGGGACTTCTAACTGGTTGGCCGCCCTCTCCTGATGCCACAGCTGGTCCTCCCACCCCTATTCAGAGTGTGCCCCTGGCCTGTCTTACCCATAGGTCTCTGGGTCCTAGTCTGGACACACCCCTCAGTCTGTGCTGGTCTATTTATTCTCCATACAACACCATGCAGTGCCATTGGGGAGGAGTTTCTTGTTAGGGTGATCAAAGTCTTCTTAAATTGACGTCGGTGGTACTGCACAGCTCTGAAATATGCTAAAACCCACTGGATTACACATGGAAAAAGCAAGTCAGATCATCTTTTCTCTAGTAAAAACTCAAAACTGCCCTCTAGGATCTGACCTCACCCCTTTCTCTCTCCCTTGCCCCATAATCATCCAGGCACACTGGATGTTTCTTTTCTGTCTTTCTTTTGATACGAGGTCTTACTCTGTAGTTTAAGATGGTCCTAATCTCTCTATGTAGCCCAGGCTGGCTACAAACTTGTGATCCTCTGGGCCCATCTTCCTGAGTGCTGGGATTATAGGTACATGTCACCAGACCTGGAACATTAGCTGTTTTTTAAAACAAGCTCGTCTTTCAGGCCTCTAAATTTTGAGACAGAGCTTACTATGTTGTTCAGGTTGGCCTTGAACTTGTGATCTTCCTGCCTCAGCCTCCCCAACAGCTGGGATTATTGTTGTGTGCTACCATATCTGACTTGAGCCATTTTGTACTCTAGTAATAACACAACCAAGACCATCCTGGGCTTTAGTTTAATCATCACAAACCACATTTCGACATTGCTTAGTGAAATCTTTATCTTCAGAAATGAATGTTATTCCTGATTCCAAGATCTGTCCTTCTTGGTATTGAAATTTATTGAAAATGACAACAAAGATATCTGAATAACTTGGAATAAGGAGAGTTAGGCAAAAATCTAGATCGCTAAATTGAAAACACAGGGTTTAAAAAAAAAAAAATCAATCCAAAGATTTCTGGCAGATAAACCACAGAATGTTTCAGAGCAATGATTTTGCCACAATGAGTTGGCATAAACTGCAAGTAACCTTTGCTGTGGGCCCAAAATAGAAGGGAGGCCGATTCAGGACACTGAAAGAAACTCCTTTATTAGCAGGCTTTGGTGCCTCAAACCAGGTCAAACTTCAACTACCTATTGTACGTACCTAGCACTCCGGCTGAGAGGAGAATCAGGAGGAGAGTATGTGCTCACCACCACACTCCGATCACAGGGCTGTGCCCTATGAAGCAAACTCCCAGCCAAGAGCTTGCCCTTAGTCAAAGGTGTTGTGTTGAAAAACAACCCCTGCTAACCAATACTGCAAGTTACATATCCATGAAGGTAATGTTAAATAAGCACATATTGTAGTTTAATATTTTTGGAACAATTTCTAAACACAAAACAGATACTTTACTGTGACATATTAGAACTATCAGCTCAGATCCATTTATCTGAATCTTTTCTTAAAAGGGAAATGAAAGCTAGTCAGGCTAAAAAGAATATTCAATTCTAAATTATCAGGTATCCTTCCATGGACAGATCTAACAGATACCATCTCCATCAAGTAACATAGCTAACATAATTGGAAAAGTTTCAAATTGACACTAACCATCTACCAACTGGATGCACCATCCAGTGCAAAGTATCACCTATGTAGGTTACATTCTTACCAAAAATGTTCCTGTTGAATCAAATCATGGAGAAAGTTGATAAATCCAGATTGTAAGGATTTACAATTTCACTGGCCCAGATTCTTTGCAAGTCTCAATCTTGGGCTGGGGATTTAGCTCAGTGGTTCTGGTGTCTGCCTGGCAAGCACAAGGTCCTGAGTTCAATCCCCAGGTACCACATACCACAATGCTGGGCGTGGTGGCTTACACCTATAATCCCAGCACTTGGGAGGCAGAGGCAGGAGGATTGTCAAGAATTTGAGGCTGAGTTTAGGACCAGCCGGAACTACAAAGCAAGACTTTGTCTCAAAAAAAAAAAAAAAAACAAACCTCAATCTCAAGAAACTGAAACAAAAATTGAAACCTCTTCTAAGTTAAATGAGACAGAAGAGACATAACTAAATGCCATGTGGGTCCTGAAATAAACGGTATATACCTGTATGTATGTATATAGGTAATTAGCTAGCAGTGCTGGGGATTGGGCCCAAGGCCTTCCTTATCCATTGGAGGAATCCCTCCACATTGCCAAGGATGGGGGCCAACCTGGGATCTTCCTCCCTGACCCCCACTTAAGAGTGCTGGGATATCAGACATGCACCATTGGAACCTAATTAGATGCTGGAATTAAAAAAAAAAAAATGGGGGGAGTGCTATGTGGCCAACTTGTGGAAAGTTTAAACAAGATATGTATGTTAGAAAACATTCTATCAATGTGAAGTATATTAGGAGTGAAATGATTTTGTGACTATAATAAAAAATAAAGCTCGTTTCTGAAATTGGATGGTATTAATAATTAAGTGCCTTCACTTCTAGATTTCCTCTCAAAGAGCTCTGCAAAAAGTTAAAATGTGATTTGAATGCATTGTGTGTGTGTGTGTGTGTGTGTGTGTGTGTGATAGACACAGAGAGAGAGAGAAAGAGAGAGTGTAGACAGTGTATCTTAAGGGTCAATGACAGACGAAGTACATGACTGCGAGCCTGTAGGATAACACCTATAGGTAATTGGATATACGACCCAGGTTTGTGATAAATACACTCTATGATGTTCACACCACAAAACTGTGTAACAAGTACAAGTCGTTAAGCAGGAGCACCTTTTTGTAAGGCTTGCAATTTTTCAAAATAAAGAGGTGAAGGAAAAACTAAACAGATTAATACCGTCTCAGCAGCATATGGATTGAACTCAGGACTTTGTGTTTGCCAGGCAGGCATAGTGCCACTGAGCTAAATCCCTGGCCCAGATCTCAATACATTTTGCAAGAATTTAAGCTGTCAGGATTGTCATTTCAGGGCCAGAGATTTAGCCCAGTGATTCCAGCACCTGCCTGGCAAGTGCAAGGGCCTGAGTTCGATCCCAGTAACCACATACAACAATGCCGAGTGTGGAGACTCATGCCCACCAGCAATCAGAACCACGTCTTACAATGCCAGGCATGGCGGCTCATGCCTGTAATCCCAGTACTTAGGAAGCAGAGGCAAGAGGATTGCTGTGAGTTCAAGGCCGAGCTCAGGGCCAGCCTGAACTACAAAAGCGAGACTCTCTCTCTCTCTCTCTCTCTCTCTCTCAAAAAAAAAAAAGGATAGTCATTTTAGGCATAATTACAAGCTAACATTTCATTTGGCCCAACACAGGTTACTGCCTGATCAGCAACTTGATAAACCTATGCTAGAAGATCCCTAAACCAGTGATACATAGCAAATCCTAAAGAGCCACTGAAAGCTGCCTATTCAGTCGCTGGCCCAGCCGATATGAAATCACAGGGTCTTGTTAAGACTGTAGTCAGCAGCCCCATTTGCTTTCCCTCCGCATTCTCTCAAGGCATAGTTCTCTCACTGTTCACTAAAGCAAGGTATCAGGGCCCTAACCTCTGCTTCGCATAGCCAGTAATCTGTCATCTGGTCTATAAATTTCTCCACAAACAAGGCTTTATTAATCTACCCTGAAGAGGTAATTTCTCCTCAATTTTTTAAGCAGTGATCGTTTTGCCTCGTTCCTTTGAAAAACCATTCTCATTAGTAGCTCAGGGGGAGGGAAAGAGGATTTAAGGAGAAGCTGTGGTAGGAGACCCCACAACAGGTCCCAGAAAACAATTCCTAGAAAGATGGGCTGTAGGGGGCGGGTCTGGATGGGGTGCCAGCGATAAGCAGACAGGGCTATCGGGGCAGAAAGGTTTGGGTACAGGCTAGAAACAAAAGAAATGTGAACTCTGATCGCTGCTTGGCAGGCAGAGACGAACCTAGCCAAGCTCTCCCGAAAAAGACAGGCACTATTCTGCGCCCCAAACAAGCCAAATAGCACTCTGAACTCGTCGGGTTGGCTAATCCCTAAAGGCGACGACCAGACCCTTTAGCTACCGGGTCCACCCGCGGCAGTTCCCTCTGATCTCAGCCTCCATCCAGGCTAGGGTGGCCAGGCTCCGGGAGCTGCGAAGAAAAGACCAGAAAAGGCGTTCTCGGGTCAGGAAGCCGGAACTTCCCAGCAGGAGCGGCGCGGCTCCCACCCGGCTAGGAGGCCGAGCGCACAGTGCGCAGGCGCAAGCCGTGGCGGGGCAGTACCTGGGAAAGAGCAGAGAGAAGTGGAGTTGGGGCACAGGGTCCCGTTGCCCACCCGTGGCACGAGCTTCAAGCTGAGGATCTGCTGCAGGAGTCCGGCGGAACCCCCGCTGCCGTCGCTCCCCTCCCGCTCCATCCTGGCGCCATTCACCACAGAAAGATGCAGGGAGCGCGCCCGAAGTGCTACAAAGCCTTGCTTCCCACACCTCCGGCCCTCTGGTTCCTACCACACAACCGCACTGCCAACTGATAGTTCTTTCTTCCAATCACAGGGCGCCGCACGCGAAGGGGCGGGGCTAGAGTTCCCGCCCCCGACGTTGCGTGTGGATGGCAAGAACGCAGACCCGTGAGGTACGCCCCCTACTGGAGGAGTCTGTCGCAACGTTTGGGCTCTTTCACAGACTCGTCTTGCAAAGTAGAGTTTGCATGCTCCCCCTCAGAGCAGAGATACAGATTTAAAACGAATCTAGCGAAGCACGGGTAATACGTATCTGTGATGTTTCGGCTAGAAGTGGGCCCCAATATTTATGAAGGCTTCGAGACCAGAACATAAAAGTTCTCTATTTAAAGGTGTCCACAATCCAGAGGTTGAGGCAGGAGGATCATGCGGAATTTGAGTGAGTTTAGAACCATCCTGAACTACAAAGTGAGACCCCATTAAAAAAACAAAAATTATATATATATATATATATATATATATATATATATATATATATATATATATGGCAAATAGTGAACTTATATACTGCTTTAAAAGTTAATGACTGGGCCGGGGAGTTAGCTCAGTGGTTCCGGCGCCTGTCTTGCAAGCGCAAGGGCCTGGGTTCGATTCCCCGGTAACCACATAACAATACTGGGTGTGGAGACCCACACCCAGCAGCAACCAGTACCACCTACCACAGTGCCGGGCGTGGTGGCTCACGCCTGTAATCCCAGCACTCGGGAGGCAGAGGCAGGAGGATTGTGATGTGAGTTGGAGGCTGAGCTCAGGGCCAGCCTGAACCACAAAGCGAGACCCAGTCTTAAAAAACCTAAAAAAAAAAAAAAGTTAATGACTGACAAAAAAATATCCCAAATAAATAATTAAATAAATAAAGGGGACCGTAGTGGAATGATTCTATTCTATGGCCAATGTGGGACCAGGAATAGAAACTATATACATGGTCTATTTGGCGTTACTTCATTTTAAATAAAATAATTTAAAAGAGGTTCCCAATCCCAAGAGACAGTGTCTGATGATGTAGAATAATAAGTATTAGTGCATATTTTATGTGTTACCAAGCTAAAGGCTAGATATATCCATTATCATATTCACCTAAATGATTCTGTGCAGTTAATTTATATCTGCTTTACAGGTAAAACTGATATTTTTAAAAGAAGATACGCCCAGTGTGGTGGTACGTATCTATAGCCTTAGCTGCTTGGAAGACTGAGGCAGGAGGATCACAAGTTTGAGGCTACTGAGCCAAATCCTGTCTGCAAAGGGAGAAAGCCTGATGATGTGGCACAGTTGTAAAGCGTGAGCCTAGCGTAATTTACACTCTCAGTTTGACCCCCAGTTTCAACAGTTTTTTAAAAATCAAGGAAGAGATTAAAGATAACGGGAATGACAAAACCATTTATTTATTTAATGGGCATTTCAGGAAAAAAAAAGTAGCAGACAAATTTCCAAACTGAAAGGGCATGGTGGCACATGTCTGTAACCCCAGCACTCTGGGCAGCTGAGGAAGGACGATCACCAAGTCCACAACTTTGTGGCAACTTACTGACTTAGCAAGATCTGGTCTCATATTTTTTTAAAAAGTGGAGCTGGGGGGCAGGGGATTTAGCTCAGTGTTTCCAGGATTTGCCTGGAAACCAAGCACAAGATTCCACATATCACAGTGCCGGGCATGGTGGCTCATGCTTGTGATCCTAGCACTTGGGAGGCAGAGGCAGGAGGATTGCTGAGTTCAAGCATAGCCTGGGATACAAAAGCAAGGCAGAGGCAGGAGGATTGCTGCAAGTTCAAGGCTGAGGTCAGGGCCAGCTTGAACTACAAAGTGAGTCTCTGTCTCAAAAAACAAAACAAAACAAAACAAAACAAAAAATGTAGAGCAATGCAGTGAAATCCCTGGATTTAATCTGCAAAACCAGGAAAATTTTTTCTAGAAATACAAGTGACATGCGCTGAAGAGAAACAGAAGTACACATCACTTGTCTCTAAGAGAATCAATGAAGAGGAAAACAATGATGTATCCTCATAAATTTTCAGCACCGAGAATAAAGAAAACATTTTCTTGGTGTGTGTAGTGGGGACTGAAACCAGGGCCTTGGGACTGAACTACATTCCCAGCCATTTTTTTATTTTATATTTAGAGATAAGCTTTCACTAAATTACTAAATTGTAGGCGCTCAAATTCTCCTGCTACAGCCTTCCGGAGTGGTGGGATTGCACATTGGTGCCACCTTGCCAGCTGAAACAATGAACTTAATGATATCTGGATGATACCTTTTTGACCTGGGATGGTTTTGCTTTTTGAGACAAGATCTAAAAAAAAAATGGTATTGGACAGACTAGCCAAGAAATCCTAGGGTCAAGTGATCCTCCTGCCTCAGCCTCCCCAGTAGCTGGGACTACAGGATGAGAGATTGTGCCCAACTTACATAGTTCTTTTTAAAACATGAAAGAGATTCAACAACAGCTTTCCTTTGCTCCTTCCCTCTCCCTGTTCTGACATCTGTGTTTCATTTTCATGTCGGCGTATACAAATGTACTACACACACGCATGCATACATATTCATAAGTAGATCTTTAAAAATTTACATAAGTAGCTTGCTGCTCCGCATCAGTTTTACAGTGTACTTTTTTTAGATTCATGAGGTTGTAGGTTAATCCATGTTACTACAGAATCTAGCTCATTCACTTGAATTACTGTTATGTACTTTCTCTTATGGGACCACACCCCTCCTATTTCATTCCTGTTTTGCTACTTATTTATTTTTAATTCATGTATATATATTTTTTGAGATAGGGTCTCACTTTGTAGTTCAGCCTGGCCCTGAACTCACTATGTAGCCCTGGCTAGCCTCAAACTCATCAATCCTCCTGCCTCTGCCTCCTGAGTGCTGGGATTACAGGTGTGAGCCAGCACACCTGGTTTATTTTGCTATTATAACAGATAGATTTGTAGCCGGGTATGGTGCTGACTGCCTGTAATCTCAGTACTGGGCAGCCAGAGGCAGGAGGATCTTGATGAGTTCAAGCTGGCCTGGGCTACAAAGAGAGGTCCTCAGTCACAAAACAAAACAAACCAGACAGGTTAGTAGAAGTTGCAGCAGCAGCAGCAGGATTTTCTTTTTGAAGGGCCCTGAGTCTTTCCTCCACTGAAGTAGATACTGGGCCTGTGGCAGGTGAGGACTCCAGAGGTGGTGACCAATGGCTGCGACTCTGTGCGTTGGCGTAAAGCCAAGTGTGCGGGGCCCCTACAGGACTGAGAACTTGCTTGATGATCCAGCCAGTATGCCTCAGGCAGACAGGTGCAGCACACCTGCACTTCCTGCTTGGCCACTGCTGCCCTGCATGTGGCCTTTTGTGGTGCGGAACCCAAGTCCTGTTTCATTAAATAATTAAGAAACCGAAGCTGTACGGATCAATAGTCGCAGAAATGGCGAGGTGCTGCAGCAATGGCGACTTGCGCCCGGGCCCTGCGGTGGACTCGGTGCCTCTCACCTCTGGCAGCCTGGCCTCGGGCGCTGGAAGCCCCAGGACGCGGCTCGGTGTGAGCCGCAGTCGTCCCTCCCTCCCGTCTCGCAGAGGCGCGCTGACCTGTGGGCTCAGCGTCCTCCTGCTCCCACCGGGCAGCCGAGCTCCCCGGAGCCCCGGTCCAAGGCCGCACAGCCAGGACGGGCCCTAGAGGCCGAGGCCCAGCTGACTTCTCCTCTGGCGGGCCAGGCCCAGGTGGGGACGCTGTCCCTGTGCTCCTGAGCGAGATGACCGGGCTCAGCAGGCCGCAGAGAGAGAGCCGGACTGGGAGCAGCCCGGGTGCGGGCGGAGGGGCCCGTGTGGATGGGGTCCTGAGCTGGGCGGGCCGCGGGGGGAGCAGCGGCCTCAGAGGCGCAGGTCAGGCCCAGCTGGCTCTGGCACAGCCCTCCCCCCTCCTCTCAGAGTGCGGGAAACCTGCCATCCCGCCGGGGCTGAGCGGCCCGGCCAGGGTCATCGGTGGCGAGGACGCTGTCCCTGGCTCCTGGCCCTGGCAGGTGTCCCTGCAAGTGAGCTGGGGGGGTGCAGGTGAGGCACCCTGGGCTGTGGGTCAAACTAGTGTTGCCTGGGTGGCAGCTGTGACCTCCCCTCCTTTGTAGGACAAAAGTGGCTCTCACTTCTGCGGGGGCGTCCTCCTCTGTCCTTACTGGGTGGTCACCGCCGCCCACTGAGGGACCAGGCAGCAGTTGTCCCTGGCTCTGCTCCCAGCTCAGGGTTGGGGGGGGCAGTGGGCTTCTCCGTCCCAAGCCCCTCCTGTCTCTGTGCCTAAAAGTAAACGAGGTGGTGGTAGCTGGGGCTTTTGTCCAGGGATCCAATGCTGAAGCGGTGAAGGTACCAGGCAGGAGAACAGGAGCTTGGAGACAGGTGCTCAACCTCCAGGAGCGTGGGGGTGGGGTAGCCCCTGGGGCCTCACCAGGGTTGTGACTGTCACCTCGACTGTGTCAAGAACCCCAAGTTCAGCATGCTCACCTGAGCAAGGACATCGCCCTGCTGAGCTGGCCACGCCCACTCAGTTCTCCCGACCGTGTCTCCTATGTGCCTGCCCAGGGCCACGGGGACTTCTCTGCTGGGACCCTGTGTGTCACCAGCGGCCAGGGCATCACCAACTACAACGCTAAGTGCAACTGACGCAGCTCTTCCGCAGCACGAGCTGTCCTGGGCTCAGGACTACCTGGGCTGCAGGATTCCCAGGTGTGACCCAAGTCGCTTTTTAAAATTTTTTTTTTTAAATCCATAAGCATGCGATTATTGTGCGGCAATTAAGAAAAAAGAAAAATTTAAAAATCTATCACACTCGCACCGAGGGCCAACAGGTATGACTGAGCTCTAGACAGGAGCAGGAGCCCTCGGTGAGCTCCTGCGCCCCCGTGTGGCTTCTCCAGGAACGACGTGTCCCCAGGATTGGGGTGGGAGAGTAGGGAGGAGGACCGGACCCCGCCCTGTGTCCCTGCAGCCGCGCGAGACTCCGGAAAGAGCAGCAGCGGTGGTACTGTCCCGTGTGTCTACTGCCAACTGTATGTCTCCAGGTATGACTCAAATGGCTTCTTCCCCCCAAATTAAAAATCTCCAGCTTGGCGTGGTGGTGCACGCCTGTAGTCCCAACACTTGGAAAGCGGAGGCAGGAGGATTCCTGTGAGTTCAAGGCCAGTTTGAATTTCAGGGCCAGATCCTGTCTCAAAAAAAACGATAGGGGGGCCGGGGAGTTAGCTCAGTGGTTCCGGCACCTGTCTTGCAAGCGCAAGAGCCCGGGTTCGATTCCCCAGTAACCACATAACAATACTGGGTGTGGAGACCCACACCCAGCAGCAACCAGTACCACATACCACAGTGCCGGGCGTGGTGGCTCACGCCTGTAATCCCAGCACTCGGGAGGCAGAGGCAGGAGGATTGCTGTGATGTGAGTTTGAGGCTGAGCTCAGGGCCAGCCTGAACCACAAAAGCGAGACCCTGTCTC